>ML792313.1:621974-643057 GCA_009831015.1 Picea engelmannii | reverse complement strand
GGGGATACTGACTAGTTTCCTATACTTTTGATTGTGAGGTGTCACAATACTTAGGTGTGGGGGAGGGGTTCATGAGCTGACAAATGATCATTGCCTAGAGAAAAGAGTCTTTGCAAGAATTTTTGTATTATTACCATGATACATGTTATTACATTGATAGTCATCTTATTTTTAAATGCTTAACTCCCGTGTGCTATACATTACTGAACTCATGATTAACATACCACTCTTTATTGGTTATTTAACATACCACTCTTTATTGGTTATCTTCCATTAGAAGATGCATACTGTAGGTTTGACAATACATGTTTTATGCTTTATATAACCCGTTCATTATAGGTTTTGACATTATATGTCATATCCAAGAAGAATGAGTGAACATGGAGCACTCTGCCTCTGCTCATTAACCACTATGGTTGTCAAAAACACTTCAAAATTGCAGGCTATCCTTTATAAGAGGAAAAAATGCACTTAACATAGGGGTACAAGATGAAGTACCGTATGAGGTGCCGGATGAGATGCCGTTTGAAGTGCCATTGAATTGTATACCCGTAACTGTCCTAGATTCCAGGTAACCAGAATTCAATTATATCCAATTACATTGGTTGCAGGCATTGATTAAAATATGCCTCATATGGTTATGATCAAATGTCCAAGTCAAAAGACTTGGACATTGATCTAATTATGCACTAGTCCATTGCCAAAAATTGAGCCTTTGAATTCAAATTCTTCACACATGGCAGCACACATGCACACGTGTGTAACTCACTCCACCTTAAGTGCATCCAAAATTGGGCTGGGCACTCTATTATTTCATTTTCCCTTGCCATTTGCTCTGCCCCGTGTTAAGGAATCGTGCCCAGCCTCTGCCAAATTCACCCTCTGTTCTAATTGCACTCAGACTGTGCTAAATCCACGCCATCTCTTGGCCTGTTCACACCCTTGTTTGGTAAAATTCGCCCTCTGTTCCAATCGCACTCAGACTGTGCCTAATATGTGTCATTTATTGGCTCAATTTCTCCCTTGCTTGGTGAATTCAAACTCTGTCACAATGCCCAGGAGATACAAACCCTCCTCCTATGCAGACTTGTTTGCCATTCCAGAATTCGCATAGTGCAGGGAAGTGTTCTTGTGTGCTGGCTGGGGGCCATTTCTATCTAGTTTGCAAGGCCATGATGACAGTCTTTCTATGCAATTTGCAGTTGGTTTTGATGGAAATATAGCACATGTAGGGTATCTCAACTTTGCATTCATAGAAGAGTCAATTGTTGCTGCAACAAAACTCCCAAGAATGGGAGATAGATGGTTCAAGAATCATCAATTGTCGTGCTCAAGTTACAACAGGGTGTTTACGCCCGAATTCAAGAGCATTTCAGGAGCAAAAGGGTATGCTAAGGAGTGGATAAAGCCAGAATTGGTCAATCCCCTCATCGTCATCACAAGGTTAATTACATGTGAAGGTAGATACTCCACCTTCAAAGCTTGTCATTTTAGATTGCTGGCTCATTTTCTGTTCAATAAACCCTTGAACTTTCCCTTTTATTTTCTCAAAAGCTTGGAGAAGATGTCCTCTCAAGTGAGGAAAAATGTGACTAACCCCCAGAATAGTCTCTTCCACCATGGTTTGATCAAACTCCTCGTTCTTACCGAACTATAAAAACAAGGGCAAAGTTGGGATGCCTTTATCTACCAATTTGCAAACCCCCACTTGACAGTTAAGACCGACAGAAAGCCACTTAGCCTAAAAACTATCTCTCCATCCAAGCCTCACTCTCCAAGAACTCCAAACTCCATTGCACAAACCCTCTCTTTACCGGAACAATACCAAAAGCTTGTTGATATTCCTACTTCTTCATCGAGGAAAAAGACCAAGAACAAAGACCAAAAGAAGCCTATTGTTGACCCCTCAATGCCTTCATTTTCTCTTGATCCTACACCTCAGAAGCCCTAAGAAGTAATGTAGCAAGACTTTCCCATCATTCCATAAACAAGATGGGAGCCAACCGATTTGGTAAGGGACCCTTTCAGAAGAGTACCCGAAACATAAGAACCAAGCCTTATGCAAAACCTCCACCTGCTTCGGATCATATCCAAGTGTCCTCTGACCTTGAGAGCCCTCATAAGAAACCTAGAGAAGTCTCTTCGGATGGATTAGAGCCACTAAGGAAAAAAAAATCAGAACCTACCTCACCTTTCCGATCTCCCATCACTCCTACTTCACCCATGCCTACTCTTGATCCTAAAACTGATAAATTATCCACATTCCTCAAAGCATCTAAGCCTTCCTTAGAGATCACTGATTCTGTACCAACCATAGAGCAACTACAAAAAGAAAACCATAAGCTTCTCCAATAGTTGGAAGAGAGGAAGATGATAGATACACACCTTCATCATGATAATGCAGTCCTTCAGGCAAAGGTCAACTCCCTTCAGCGGTTGGTTGATGAAATGATTAAATCTAACCGCAGCCTCAGAGCACAATTGAAGCAACACAAGAGGCACAAGTCTAAGTCCACACAGCAAGAAGGAGAAGTTTCCAAAGCTGATCCTCCTCAGCAAGCCTAGTTCTGAGGGGTAACTTCTTTTTGTTTACAGTGGGACTTGCAAAGTCGTAGGTGTGGGGGTAATGTTGGGCCCGAGACATGATCATTTTTATGACGGTTATCATACATTTTTTCCGCATGTACATATATGTTTTGCACGTTTTGAAAGAGCTTTTGGAAGAATTTTATGATAAAATGGTATAATCGGCATGAGGTACGTGTAATTCGTGTTTTATGATTAAATCAAGTTTAATTCATCATGTTTTATGGTTTCCAAGAGTTAATTCGTGTTTTTCTATTGTTACAGGGAAAAACACACCATGTTTCTAGTTTCGTCTCTTGATCCGACACTCGTTCCAGCACTCGTTCCAGTACCCGATCCAACACTCGTTCTAGCAACCAATATTGCGCAAAAACGCAAGGCGAGTTGGTGGTTATGGTATTGGTGGCCAGTGATGGAAAAATCAAGAACATGGGTTTTGTTTATCATATCCCCCTCCAGCTACTAAGCTCAAGACAACTCAATTTTAGTTGTCCAAAGAGGGCAATTATTGGCTTCCTCCGTTTTGTTAGTTAGGGCCACATTTATTGTAATTTGCCGAATTTAGAGGTGGTTCGACCCTCCTGTGGTCGACCACCTGGGTTATAATCTTATAAATACCGATAGGATGGTCATTAGATTGTTAACCAAGTAGCATAAGCATTAGAATTGCCAGAAACTCGTTTTTACTCTGTTTTGACATTTCACATTGCTAGAAATGTGCCAGAACTACATTTTCATGTTTTCATGGTGAATTCGGCCTGTTGAAGTTCATGGTGTGCTTGTAGAAGGTAGCCACGACTTGCTGGGGGGCCCACTAGCAATCTGGTGATTGTATTTCTGTTGTTTATGCAATTTCTTAATTTAACTACTCTTTCTTATTTCCTGTACATGTGTGTTTTTTTTTTTATCTATTTGATTAATTTGTTGTAGCTTAATTGTCTTGATTTTATTTTGCAGGTTAGATGATGATATGTGTTAGCATGTATTAGTTTTGTAGATTAGGAACAAACTTGCAAGTTTCTACACTAACCCCGTGTGTAGTTAGACGTTAGATCATACTTTCTTTTATGATTTTATAGTCTAGTTTAAAACAGATTTTTAATTGGATAGAACAAAGTTTTAACTTGGGTTTCTTTGACATGGATGTTGATGGATGAATAGATTTAATTCCCGTTCTTAGTTATAGTTTTCTTACTTCAGTTTTAGATAGATTTCATTTGCTTCGTTATTGGTTAATGTAATTGTCAATTTACTTCTTGATATCATAGTTTAATTTATGTTTTTAATTCATCATAGCTTGAATGATTAGAATAGACATAGCATAGTTTTCCTTTACGCAATTTCCTTTCATAGATTAAGATGAAATTAAATTCCTTAGTTAGATAATGATGATCTCATTATGATGTTAATGGTTTATACATGAATATGTAGGGTATTTAACATTACTTTTGTCATGGCTAAATTTTCGTTGGATTGTTTAATACATACCTTTCATTTTGCCATTGAGATTAGTGTTGAGTTTATACCGTTGGAATTGTCCTTTGTTGTCAAGTGTCATCAAGATATCATCTATCACCACTGAAGGCATTCACACAACCACCAACATCACATTTGAGTGTTTCATAGATTAAATATAGTTTCTTGCTTTTGTAGATCAGAAAAGATAGTTTCTTGCTTTCATAGGTTAGAATATAGTTTTATTGTTGTTATAGGGTAGTTAGTCTTTTGCTTCCATAGATTTAAGAGCAGTTTTGTTTATTGTAAATTAGGCATTTAGTTGGTAGTCCTCATTGCTTTCAATAAAATGGATTTCATCTCATGCATTAGAAATAGTTTTGCATCAAGCATTTAGTCCACTTGCCTCTTAGGCTAGCTAGTTGTTCAATGAGAAGTCTTTGCTTACTTGTCCCTTTGCTTTAGTAGGATAGATAGTTGTCTTTGCTTACTTGTCTTTTGCTTTAGTAGGTTAGTTAGGCATCTTTGCTTACTTGTCTATGTTGGGGTTGTAGAGAATATCATTTTCTCAGGGATTGTCCTCATAGGAAGGAAGCTAAGAATACTACCTACACTATACAAAAATATACAACAATGAATGATGTAGCAAAGAATATTCCAAAAGTATATGCTACATTAGAGGATCGACAAGCAGACCTCCAAGTATCAATGGTGGAATATTATGGTAAGATTGCTAAGAAATCTATTTCTATTCTAATTGATCCTAGATCTAGTCATAGCTACATTGCACTTGAGATTGTTGAGACATGTATTCTTAAAAAATGCAAACACAAGAAATCTTGGTTAGTTGAGTTGGCTTCATGAGGAAACAAAAAGGTCAATGAATTGATAGAATATTTCCCAGTGGAAATGAATGGACTGCTCACAAGGGTGAATTTGAATATTTTACCTTTGGGTTCGTATGATGCCTGAATTGGCACATATTGGTTGAAAACACATAAAGTAAAGTTGGACTTCTACAATAAGACCTTTGCATGCATATATGATGAAAGGAATCCAATTTTAGTGAAAGGCATTCCAAGAACCTTCTCTATTAGACATATTTCATCCTTATAGCTAAAAAGGAGTGCCATAAAAGGTTGTCAGTTATATGAAGTCCATATATTGGAGTCAATAGAAAAAAAAGAGTTAAAATTTGAAGATTATATAATACTCCAAGAATTTAAGGATTTCTTTCTAGAAGAGATACCAACCCTACCCCATAAAAGAGATATTGATTTCTCAATTGATCTCATGCCTGGTTCTGTACCTATTTGAAGAGCTCCATACAGGATGAGTACACCTGAGTTGATGGAAGTGAAGGTGCAAATACAATAATTTTTAGACAAAGGGTATATCAGACCAAGTGTGTGTCTCCTTGGGGAGAACCTCTACTATTTGTGAAGAAAAAATATGGTACTCTTAGAGTATGCAATGACTATAGACAATTGAACAAAGTGATAGTGAAAAATATGTACCCTTTGCCCCAAATTGATGATATGTTCGATTAGGTACAAGGAGAAAAAGTATTTTGGAGATTGACTTGAGATTAGAATATCATCAAGTCATAATGAAAGATGAGGATATTCATAAGAGAAATTTTAGAACAAGGTACATTCATTATGAGTTCATGGTGGTACCATTTGGACTTACCAATGCACAAACTACATTTGCGTGTCTCATGAAAAATGTTTTCAACAAATATCTGGATAAGTTTGTATTGGCCTTTATTGATGACATCCTTATCTACTCTAAATCATAAGAAGAACATGAGGAACTTCTTAGATTGGTCTTGCAGACACTAACATAACATCAATTGTATGCCAATTTCAGTAAATGCGATTTCTATCAAAGGCAAATACAATATTTGGGACACATCATATCAGATCAGGGAATAATAGTTGATCCGAAAAAGATCAAGGCCATTATGAATTGGCCCACTCCGAAGAATGTGACAGATATAAGGTTATTTATGGGACTAACAGTATACTACATAATATTCATATAGGGGTTTTAAAAAATTGTCCATCCCATAACCTCTTTGCAAAATAAAGGAGTAAGTTTGTGTGGTCTACCAAATGTGACGAAAGCTTTCAACAATTGAAATATCTTCTAACCAATTCACTGGTATTAAATATTGCTGATCCAAACCAAGAATTCACAGTGTGTACAAATGCATGTAAAGAAGGACCGGTTGGATTTCTTATGCAAGATAATCATGTGGTAAGTTATGAATCCAAGAAATTTACAGAGAATGAAAGGAATTGTGTTACCCATGATATGCAACTTGCAACCATAATACATGCATCGAATATGTGGCGACATTACTTGATGGGTAGATAGACCACAGTGGATTGAAACATGTTTTCGATCAACCTCAATTGAATTCCATACAATCTATATGGTTAACATTCATTAGTGAGTATGATTTTGAAATCAGACACATAAAGGGAAAAGAGAACAAGGTAGCATATAAACTCAATATGAGTATGCATACTATACACTTGGTAGCTATCAATACTCGTGAATTTGATCTGTATTCAAAGATAAAATAAGCCTTGTGTAAGTATGAGTACTTTCTACAAGTAAAAGAAGGATTATAGCAAGAGACACCAAACCAAAAATTTGATGGCTATCAAATTACTGAAGAATGATTGATGATCTATATGGATAGATTGTACATTCATGATGCAAAGGCGTTAAAGAAACTTATATTGGATGAAATGCACATGAAACCTTACTTAGGACATCGAGGTTATCAAAAAATGATTACTGCAGTAATAAAATAGTACTTTTGCCCTGGAATAAAAAATGAAATTGTTGACTATATTGCCAGATGTTTAGAATGTCAACAAGTTAAAGTAGAACATAAACATCCAACATGCTTGTTGCAACCTTTACCCATTCCTGAATGGAAATGGGAAGTGATCAACATGGAATTTATCATAGGGTTATCGAAGACAATGAAACAACATGATGCCATCATGGTTGTAGTGGACAAATTGAGTAAGGATTCTCACTTCATTCCTATAATTTCCACATTTAAAGCAGTAAATGTTGCAGATATTTTCATGAAGTAAATTTTCATATTGCATAGAATACCTACCACGATCATATCTCATAGAGACTTAAAGTTTACATCAAGATTCTATAAATGATTATTCGAAAGCTTGGGGAAAAGTTAAATTTCAACATTGCCTATCATCCATAATCAGACGAGTAGATAGAAAGGACAAACCAAGTAATGGAAGACATGCTTCACATGTACATCATGAATAAACTGAGTATATGGGAAGAGTACCTGCATTTGGTAGAGTTTGCCTACAATAATGGTTACCAAGCATCTTTAAAGATGAGTACCTTTGAGGCACTTTATGGAAGAAGGTGTAATACACCTATAAGTTGGGACAACCCAATAAATAGAATCACACTTGGACCATAAATGTTGAGAGACATGGATCAAGAAGTCATCACAATCAAACAAAACTTGAAGACAACCCAAGACATATAGAAGAGTTATGTAGATAGAAACTGGACGCATAAATAATTCAAAATCGATGAGAATGTGTATCTTAAGGTGAAATCACACAAGAGTTCACTGAAATTTGGAGCCTATGCCAAAATTTCACCTAGATATTGTGGACCATTTGAAATTTTGGAAAGGATGGGACTAGTAGCTTATAAACTTGTTTTACCTACAAATATTAAATACATAATGTTTTTCATGTATCTTTGCTTAAAAAATATGTACATGATTCTAACCATGTTATTGATTGGAATGCTATCTAGGTGGAACCAGAGGGAGAGTTCTAGCTAGAGCCCCTATGCATTCAACTAGAGCCCCTGTGCATATTAGGAATGAAAGTCACAATGCTCTGAAACCGAGCCATTGCTTGGGTAAATGTCCAATGCAAAGACTTTGGCCCAATTGAGGCCACTTGAGAGATGAAGGATGCCATGAGAGAGGCATATACATCCATTCTTTCACAATAACTGTTGATATGATAAATAACATTGAGGATGGTGTTAATCCAAGGGGGAGGGGATGTAATATCTCAATTTCTTTTTCTCCTAGAATTATTTGTAAATAAATAATTAAATACTTTTTCACAGATACTTTATAACTCTTCTACATTAACTTCATGAGACATATATAGCATGGTGCTATGAATATTGTATGTCTTTTTATTTCTCGGTTAATAAAGAAGAATATCAAGATCAACTGAGCTTGAGCTCCTATATGGGATATGATACGACAAGAGGGGAAAGGTGAGGGGGTCTAAGGGGGGATTATGCCTAAAATATATATCCTATGTTACTTTGAACCCTCACCCATTTCAAATTTGAATTTCAAAGCAATTTTTTTTTAAGAGAAGTGGAGAAAACAAATTCCTCAATCTAATCCACCATCTCCTAAATTCTAGGAAACTGTCTCCCCTACATTATTGGAACTATGAAGAGAATTTGAGTTTAAATTCTCTAGCCATTGTGCACAAGGAGAACTCGAATGGGGAGAAGGAGGTTGTTAGAAAAAGGCACGAAAGAGAGTTTTGAGAGGTTATATAGTGTAAAAATGGAGCCAATCCCATGATATACCAACCAACCATGAATTGAAGTTTGTAGGCTTGAGGAAAAGCCAAGAAACCATGGAAAATTTTGTTGAACTTGAGATAACGGCCTGAACCTTCTATGCACACACTGAATAGTGAAAGGAGTAATTTCTAGGGCATTGGACATTAGTGAAGGAGGTGCTCCTTGTGTTGTGTGGGAAAGGTATGTGGGTGCCTTAATGTTGCTCTGTTGTCAAGAAACAAACAGTAGAAAACATTGGTTTGAATCAAAATTTCAAAGTTAATTATCCATGATTCACCATGTTGGTATCATAGCATAGATAGGGGGTGGCGTTCGCTGTGGATTTACTAAGGCTGGGTGGAAATATCTTTCTCAGTTGGTTGTTGGTCTGCAATTCTTCCAAAATATAAGTTATATTCTCTGTTCTGGTTATCAATTTGTATTTGAATTGTTTGACAAATTATTTAAATTCGTGTTGCAAAGAGTGATGTAGAGATATTTCTACTCATGTTTATGTAAAGAATCCTGAATTTGGTTACTAGTTCAATACAACACACATAAAAACTTACTAAGAAATCCATAGAGTTCTTGCATTTGTTTCTCACCATTACAGTTCTATATAGGGTTTGTGGTTTGATTGCTAGATTTACATTGTTTTTATTAGGTTCCACTATTACTGTTAATGTGCTCTCAAAGTTTTAATATGTATGAGTGATCTTATATTTTTACTTCGATTGATGCTAATTTTGTTGTAACTTGAAATTATTGGTGAGGAAATTTCTATTTTTATCGAATCGATGCATTTTCCCCTTACCCATTTTAGTTAAATTGTACAAGCATGCCAGTTTGGAATTTAAAAAAACTATGGATATCATGCGAAGGGATTTCATCATGAAGATCAAATATCGGATTGAATATATAACGACAAACTTAATATGAATTGTCTCCATCTAATTCTCGAAGGTGTAAGCCCAAACCTACATAAGCATTCAATGAGGTAATTTCTTACATTGACTATTATCTACTTGCACATAAATTTTCAGGAATGAATGACATGTTTTACTAGGCACCCTTAAAATAGAAAAAAAGAAGCATATGTTTTGTTTTCAAATTCATGTGGTGTGAAATTTGGTGTATGAATTTCTCCGGATTAGTGACAATGCGAGTCTTTTTTTATCGATGTTTCAAATCCAATACTAGGATCCCGATATTGTATTTGAAACATCGATACAAATGACTCATACTGTGGCTAATATGGAAGAACTCATACACCAAAGAATATGTTCAAAAGAATTAATATCTTTTCTAAAATTAGTGAAAACCTTAATAGCCAGGTCACCATAGTATTGTATAGTGGTAATCAACAATGGGAAATGAATTCCAAATGGATACAAATTATTGTCATTGACTATTGTACCACATTAGAATGAAAGTGCCATATCAATTTTTTCTTTCATATTCTTCACGGATAATGATTTTTGTTGACAACATTCAAAATATTCATTGGTGTCTAATTGGAGTCCACTTGATTGTTGGTCGAGATTTATCCATTAAGCTTCCATGGTCCTTTGCTTGACAAAGTAAACATTTGATATTTTGAGGTATGTTGGAAATAATCCTAATAGTCTCATATTGTCTTAAAATAAGCTCATATTCTTCCTTATCATAGAGAACATATTTTCCAATGAATTAAATAATAAATACACTCACACATTTTGTACTATGGAAACCAAACTAATATTTTGGTAATTAATTCAAATTTCCCTTATATTTGAGTAAAGTGAATCACCTTCAACAAGTATCCTAGCGACCTGTTGTAGGGTTGACTAGAGGAATATATTTCCAAACCTATACGAAATAAATAATTGTCAAGAGTCTAAACTTTCCCTGACTGTAAATATTATGTTTCAATTTCCAAAGTCTATTCTTGGGCTTACTTGTGTCCCAAAATGCGATATTTTCAAGTTGTTTTCCATCTATTCTGATTGCAGTTTGTACATTTTAGTTGGGAATAACTTAATGATAATGTAAACTACAATTCAAGTTTAGGTATTTAATTACTACAAAATCTTATTCTCTATGAGTGAATCAAGCCTTGAATGAAGATCAACAACATAGAGAATAAATCTTTGAATGGATATCAAAGGTTGTTGGCGTGATTATGAGAATTTGTTCAAGGAAACAAAGAAAAAATATTTCTAACTGTCCCAACAGTTTTTGACAATGTTGTGACTCCTAAGGCCGTTTAAGACAATCTACTACATGACTTGGAAAACATGATTAACAATGGAACTATAGATTTTTTGGGTGTGAATATCAGAGATACTTTGCCATGTTTAGTATAAGAGACAAGGCTTTTAGACAACCAATTGCATGAAAACATTATCCATTATTCTAACTTTGATATACTCATCATTAAAATTACTCTTTGGACAAAAATCTAGTCTTAACATTGATAGTGATATAATAATCATAAGTAAGGTAAATATTTTATCCTGTAGAGTTTTCCAAATAGATTGTTCAAAAACTTGAGTCCTTCTGCATAGAACTTGCAATCTATATGGAAAAAACTATTGTGACTATACTCTATTCCAATATGTATTAATGAAGTGTTGACTAATCATAGGTTGTTCATTTAAATGCTCGATAACAATTTATAGAGATTTAAATACTTCACCCTCTCTTTACAAGATGATGACTCTTAAAATATTTTAATTTCCATTGAGACAAGATGGTAAATGATCTGAGACTTCTGGAAGTCGACCCCAAAGTATCCACACTTACACCAACAAAATACCATAAGTTATTGATTACAGGCAAAGGGTCAATACCAAAGGAAATTTTTTGTTTTTCTTTTAACAGTTCCTTTGGTTTGCTCACGTAATCAAAATGGAAAGTTTTATTCCATGTGCATGGAGTGGAAGGATTGGCCCTGTAGCCATTTTTAATTACATAGAGTAAAATTTTAATATGAGGAAAACTAGATCTATTTATAGTATTCACCTAGCATCCAAGTAGTTCTTCAAATTATTACCCTTTACTAGCAACTACATAAATTGGTACAGACTGGTTTTTGTCCTAGTTTAAGTTGACTTGTAAGCTTCCAATGAGTCCCTTTAGTGTTGGAGTTACTTCACACACACATAGGATTTATTTTTCCTAAGGTTTTTCCTTGTTTATTAGTCATAATTAGTCATTATCAAGTCTCCTATATTTTAGGGGAGAATATTCCACCTAGAGAATATTCTCTTTCAGTTGACACTTCAGTTTGACTAGTTGAGTTGAGCTTAGATGTTGCATTGGTTTTGTCACCATGAAACATTGGGATCATCACCAGATAATGCGCACTTTCCTTGGGATCATCACCAGACTGGAGCATTACCCTTGATTTCCTGAGTTAACTCCTCATTACTCTATGTTCAGTCAGTTAACTGAAGACTAGTTGACTAGTTAACTCTACTAGGTGGCAATTCACTCTCGTAACTGCCTGAGAGACTAGACTAGGTGGAAGTTCACTCCCGTAATTGTTGGTGTGTGTCTAGATCACTCTAGACCACCATTATGGCACATTAGTTACTCATGTATCCTATATCTATTGTAAATTATTCACTCTTTGAGTGTGGAAAACGATTAATGAGAATTCTTCCATTCTTTCTCTCCTTCTTCTTCTTTCTCCTATTCTCTCTGCAAATATGTGTATCATTGTTTAGCTAGATCTATTATGTGCAGGTTCAACACATTTACATGATATCAGAGCCGACAGACTGCTAAGAAAAAACTACACCATTTTTTTTTTGCAGGTACAAAAGATTGAAGAGAGAAAAAAGATGGATTATTTGCGAGAAATACTTCTCACGCCTCATAACTATTTGGAATGGAAGCCAAAAATTCTGCTTCTACTCAGATGCAGAGGCTTGTACCAAATAACTATGGCAATGGAAGTAGAGCCTGATTCTACCGATGATAAAAATGATTTTCTCAATAGACAAGATATGGCCATAGGATGTATTCTCTATTTTATTTCTCCTGAAATTCTCCACCAAGTATGTGATGTCACAAAAGAATTCACTCCAAATGAATTATGAACTATATTGGAGGTTCTATTTGGGAATAAAGAAGATTGTGAAGATTGCATGCAGGGGATTGGAAAGATAGAGCCAAAAGAGAATCCGTCAGAAGATCAAGCCTCTTATTATGAAGAGTCTTCTACACAAGTATTTGAAGAAATTTGTATTCCAATAATTGAATATGATGTGTACTCCATTTCAGATTTGTTTTCTGAAATTTATGTGGAAGATATATGGCATGCATCTCAGGAGTCACATGCAGACACTTTTCCATGCGCAATGCATGCATCTCAGGAGACAAAAAGGGAGCCACGCACATCAGACTCCATTATGATATTTTCTAAGCACAATTTGTAGAAACAATTGGATATTTGAATTCCTCTCGGGAAAATATCCAATTTAAAAAAAAAATCATCTGAAATGGAGTCCGAGAAGTGAAGTTACGATCGTTTTAAAATCAACAAAATTTCAATGTTTTTCCGGAAATGGCCGCACTGTTTTCAAAATTTCATCCAAACTTTATTTGGATATTTATCATTACAAGAAGAGAAAGTGGATATGCATGGACATATCAATGATGCATCTACTTCATTATATCCGTGAAAACATCTACATCTTCAACAAAATCTTCAACGAGCACAAACTTGCATAGTTGCG
Organism: Picea engelmannii; assembly: GCA_009831015.1. NCBI lineage: Eukaryota > Viridiplantae > Streptophyta > Pinopsida > Pinales > Pinaceae > Picea > Picea engelmannii. The sequence goes on along the minus strand of ML792313.1, from coordinate 629,681 downwards.
AGGTCTTCTTGGAGTGAAGGACAATGTTGCTTAGCAACTACTTTTTGTTCCTTCTCATTTTATTTTTTTATGCATTGTAATTTGAGGGGGGGTTTTTCCCATGAGTTTTTCCCTCTTTCCTTGTTTATTTCAATGTATCTTTTGTATTTGGGTACCTAACATGGCCTCGTTGCCAGGACCCATTCTTTATTTTCACCATAGTGATGTTCAGGGGGGTGTTGGAGTTACTTCACACACACATATGATTTATTTTTCCTAAGGTTTTTCCTAAGGTTTTTCCTTGTTTATTAGTCATAATTAGTCATTATCCAGTCTCCTATATTTTAGGGGAGAATATTCCACCTAGAGAATATTCTCTTTCAGTTGTCACTTCAGTTTGACTAGTTGAGTTGAGTTTAGATGTTGCATTGGTTTTGTCACCATTCAACATTGGGATCATCACCAGATAATGCGCACTTTCCTTGGGATCATCACCAGACTAGAGCATTACCCTTGATTTCCTGAGTTAACTCCTCACTACTCTATGTTCAGTCAGTTAACTGAAGACTAGTTGACTAGTTAACTCAACTAGGTGGCAGTTCACTCCCGTAACTGCTTGAGAGACTAGACTAGGTGGCGGTTCACTCCCGTAACTGCTGGTGTGTGTCCATATCACTCTAGACCACCACTATGGCACATTAGTTACTCATGTATCCTATATCTATTGTAAATTATTCACTCTTTGAGTGTGGAAAACGGTTAATGAGAATTCTTCCATTCTTTCTCTCCTTCTTCTTCTTTCTTCTATTCTCTCTGCAAATGTGTGTATCATTGTTTAACTAGATCTATCCTGTGCAGGTTCAACACATTTACATTTAGATGCACATAAGTGTAGTTGGTCTGTGTTTCATTAGGAGTATCTCCTTAGTCCTTAATTGCACCTTGTTTTTGCGTATTCACCAATAAGATTATTTTGCACATGGTTGGAGATCATGCTAACATTTTGATATGTCCTAGTTTTTATTTACTTTTAGTAGTATTTTTACAAAGAAACCTAGAAGAACAATATGGAAAATTTTGGGAACACGACTACTTTAGTTAATTGACAAGAATCAAGCACTTAGGTGATATTGAAGATTATAATTCATAATTTCAGGTGTTGGCCATAAGGGTGGATACCATAAGTGAGGAACATCTGTTGGAATCTTACATGGGTGGATTAAAGGAATACATTAAACATGAGATTTTCTTAAAACACCCTGGAAATATTACGAAGGCTATACAATTTTCACATCACATTCGAGCCAAGATTAGAGCTACACACAATTCTACCATTGGAAAATATGGAGGAACTAGAGATTGATTTGGGGCTCATAGGGAAATCATACCTTAACCTACTTGAATATAACCAAATGAAATGGAGGAAAGAAAAGAAAAATGACTATGATTTGGTTATAATAACAAATGGTCAAAAGGACATAAATGTCAAGAAACAAAATTGTTCACCTTGGAGAATAATGATGAATAGGAAATGGAGGCATTTGTACAAAGGGACGAGGAAGAACTTGTGAACTTAAAAGACCAGGAAAAATATGTAGAAATTTGAACAATGGTGATAGGTGTGAAATATCTTTTCATGCATTGGTAGGTTTTTCAACACCTGAAACTCGTAATATTGTAGGATACATCAAGAAGAAAAGGTTCATAGTGCTTATTGAATTTGTGGATACCCATAACTTCATTGATAAAATATGAGCAAAGAGCCTCAATTGTTTTTTGTATCCAGTGACAAATTTCCAAGTTTTAGTTGCTAATGGTGGTAGTATTGACTGTGGAGGAAAATGCCACAACTTTAAACTTAATAGAGGAGAATATAACTTAGAAATATCAATGTATGCCATTCCCATTGGAGGAGTAGATGTTGTTCTGGATTCAACGGTTGAGAACATTAGGTACAGTTTCTACAATTTCTACAAAATTATTCATGAGATTTGAATATGAACTTAAAGGGTTAATATATGCATCTTCTCAGGTCATTAGCTCCCATAGAATGGAAAAAAGTCCCCAAAAAGGGTAGTAGGGGAGTTGTGGCTAGAATTTATTCTATGAAAGTAAATTAGGAAGATTTAAATATTCTAAAGGGATTAAAATTCACCTTGGAAAATAACCATAGGGTCTTCCAAGAAATTCCTAAAGGGATACCTCTATCTAGGGATAATAAACATCAATTTGAAATAATATGTGAAAGTATTCCTCCTAATAAAAGGCCTTATAGATATCCTCATCAACAAAAGGGGGAGATTGAAAAAATGGTACAAGACATGATGGATTCAAGTATTATTCAACCAAGCAGGATATTCATTTTCAACTCTAGTAGTTATGGTGAGAAAACAAGATAATTCTTGGAGGATGTGTATTGATTATAATCACCATCAAGGATAAATTCCCTATTCCAAATATTGATGAACTATTAAATGAGCTTCATGGAGTGGCTTATTTTACAAAGTTAGATCTCAAATTAGGATACCACCATATTAGATTAAGAAAATAAGACATTCTCAAATTAACTCTGAAAACACATGAAGGGCACTATGAGTTCTTGGTCATGCCATTTGCGTTAAATAATTCTCCTTCTACTTTTCAAGGCCTTATGAACAATTTTTTTTGACCTCAACTTAGAAAGTTTGTGTTGGTTTTCTTTGATGATATACTTATCTGTAGAAAATCATGGGAATACCACATTAAACATCTGGATAAAGTCCTACAAATTCTTGAGAACAATCAATTATATGTAAAAATATCCAAATGTGCTTTTGGGAAACAAGTAGAGTATTTGGGTCATATTGTTTCAAGGGAAGGGGTTAAGGTGGACCCTCAACATATCAAATCTATTACAAAATTTCCTATTTCTACGAACATCAGTAATATTAAAGGATTTTTGGGTCTTATAGGATATTATTGGAAAATTGTTAATAATTATGCACACATTGCAGGCCCACTCACATCTCTCTTGAAGAAAAATTTATTTGTGTGAAAGGAAGAGGCTACCTTCACATTCTCACTCTTAAAGGATGCAATATCTTCTACACCAATATTGGAAGCACCTGATTTTGGTAAAAAAATCATAGTTGAATGTGATGCATTATGACAAGGAGTTGGAGTAGTATTAACATAAGAAGGGAGACCATTGGCCTTTGAAAGTAAACAATTCAAGGGAAATGACTTGGTGAAATTTCCCTATGAAAAATAAATGGTAGCAATTTTATATGCAATAAAAAATGGTGGAAATATCTCATTGGGAGTCATTTTAAAGTCAAGACAAACCATGATAGCCTAAAGTACTTTTTGGAGAAAATATTGTGTTGGCACCCAAAGTTTTGGGTTTAGTTTTGCACACATGCACAAATGAAGTTGTGCACGCTCATTCCATAGTTTTGCGCATTCCTAAGAAAATGTGCAAGGAATGAAACAAAGTGCACACTAGACCGAGTTTTGTCAGTTGCACACCAAGCTTAAAGGATACCAAATGCATATCGGTTCGAGTTTTGTCAGGTGAGCCAAAAAATAAGAAGATTCCCTCCAGAATCAAGAAAGGAATCATCGGGAAATCTCCCCAAATGATTATTTCCGACAACATACCAAGATGTGAGACAACTAGAGAATGAGATGGACAAGAAGTTAAGATTTACCTTGATGCAAGAAGTCTGCGTGGAGCATTGACACACGCTAGAGGTGTGCAAGGTAGTTGTAGTAGGCAAACGAGTGGAGAAGAGCTTAAAGATACAATGCTCACTAACACAGAAATATATAAAATGAATCTCTAACATCATAAATAGATCTAGTTGGTTAGAGAGCTTATGATTTGGCTTAGTTATCATTATCAAGCTCACTTTGAGCCTGTTGTATTATTGTAATTCATTGAATATATTTCTGAGTCTATTCTATGTCTGAGTTATGAGAAAAGGCGCATTGCACAACATGTTGTAATTCAGAGGTTTTATGTAACAAAGATATAAAATTCTATGGCTATCATATGTGTCTATCCTGCGCAATGTATATCTATGATATGATGTAATGCTTCCGATAATAAATATATGATAGTTCTGATCCATTTTGTGTTTGCTATATATGAGTTGAACATATGATCCAGATTATTTTCGGCATGAAATGAGAGTGGAGATATAACACATAAATATACAGAGATATTGAAAGAGAAACAATAATATAACAAATATATATCATAAATATAACCAGAGACACAAATATACAATAATACAAAATTTCTATTAATGTGCGAAATGTACAGAATTGTAAAAATATAGAGTGAAAGACTCGCTAGAATGGTGGTATCTTATCTCTAAGAAGATATGTGACGACTACTCACATTCGCAAGAAGATGATTTTACAATGAGGCTCCAGCCTCCAAAGGCCTTTTTTATCGTAAAGAAAATCCAAAACCCTAACCTGGAAGATGAAAAGCCAACAGTTTTTTGGACCCCGTTTTGGGTAGTTTGGTGTATCAACTTTCTGGGAGCGTAACTTTGGCATACGATCTTCGTTTGGGGCACACGACGGCTCGTTGGAAAGATATATATGAGGATTACACATGTCTACATCACACTTTGGATAAATCCTATTTGTGACTATGGCGATCCCTAAAAACGTTGTTTAGAGCCTCAAAATGACCTCGAAATTTCGAGACCCAAAAAACTAGAAAAAAATTGCCAAGGTGGAAGACTATTTTTTCGAGCTAGTGTAATCGGTGGGTGGCCACCGATATCCACCTGGATCAACACGTGTGTATTTTTTTAATTTTTATTCCTAAATATTCTATCATACATGAGTTATATGGATTCCAATTGCAATGATGTTTCGTATGTTTAAACCTCATCCTTGTCACAAGACCTTATGGTCTCTGTGATCCTATCTGCATCTTGGGTGAGACCTTCCTCGACCTTGGACAAGGATTCATATGCCGGTTCTTTGGTTTTTTTTTGGAAAACTTTGGATGAACCTTGGGTATAAAAATCCCCAGTGTTAATAAGGATGAGACACATGCAAGCATGTGACAAAATTTCCCAACAAATGGTTCGGTGGTTGTGACCTGAAGTCTTGTTGAGACCAATGAAGGAAAACAATGAGCTAGCATACTTCTACGAAGGAGATTCAAGACTGGATATGAGTGAAAGAATACAATTTTTCCATATGAGAGACTCAAGGATTGAGGGTGACCACGAAGGAATGGATAGGTAGATATCTTTACTTGGACATTCATGAGATTGTCTTCATGTAATTTCCTTGTCTATTGCATGAATGGTTGAAAAGGAAAGCTACTATCAATTCCACTGCACTACCATTGGAGCCAATAGTTTGGAATCAAGCCACACTTGATAACTTGAAGGTGATACAAGTGGACTCGAGCTATTGATTTTTGGTTCACTCAAGCGAAGGAAGGCTACATTATTGATTTTGCTGTAGAATATAGCGATTCTTTCAATGAGGCTGAAAGAAAGGTTGAAGAAGGTCCAAGGAAGCAGATGCTAAAAGAAATTAAAATATGGATCAAGATGTTGTTCGTGGAGAGAATAATGATGTGCATGGAGCCTAATAGAGTGGTCAAGTAAACCCCCTGGCGCTGGGAGGGGGGATTTGGTAAAGGTGGGGTAAAATGAGCCAAAATATGGATCCACTGAGAAGGATTCAAGGAATTTTTGAGATGAGGTGAGGTATGGAGTGGACCTAGAAGAGAAAAAGAGAAAAAGATCCGAGAGGTACGAAAGAAGAGTTGAGATAAAATAAGAGCGAAAGAAAAAGGTGGAAAAGAATTAGCTAGGGGTGCACGACAAGGGGTCGGGTCCAATATGAAGAGAAAATAAACTACACCAAGTGGTAGTGCATGAGTGGATGCTATACCAGAGTGGAGCATAGATGAGGATTGAACCATGAAGAGGAATGACATATAGGATATGGTGTCCAATAGTGAGACTCGTATGGACCTAGGTGATGAATTCCACCCCCTTCGGCTATTGTGGAGTGTCACAACCTTAGAAGAAGATGAAGCGCAAAGTAGTGGTGCACTGATAAAGGAGAGAGAGTGGCACGTGGAGTAGAAACATGCATATTAGAGAATTTTTTTTTGTGATAGGTGACAATGCACAAATTGTACTAGGATATGAAGCATGAAGTGAAAGTGCGTAGATCGACCCGAGAGAAGGAGAAAACATTTGTGGTGTGTGTCCATGACAAGAAGTTAGAGAACAAAATGTTAGTGTGCTAGAAGAAAAGGAATATGGAGGCTCCCCTAGTGGTGGGGGAGACAAGTTGATAGTAGTTGATGGTCTTGCACAACTGCAAGTGGAAATTTCACCGGGTCACCTCATGAGATGTTTCATAAGAATATGGACTTACCCGCCCCCTTTGTGCCACCCCCCTTGTTCATTTTTAATAAAGAATAAGACACAATAGAGAGTGAATAGATTGGAGTCGAAGAAAGATAAGAAGAAGAGAGAAGTGACGAGATAAGTGAAGAAGAAGGTGAAGTAAAAAATACTTTATCCCAAGCAATAGTGGTGTGGAAAGATCCATCCAATAAAAATTAGAGAAGAGGAACTAGCTCCAGTTTGAAGATGGAGAATCAAGACAATACATTGAGGTTTCCCATATTCCATTGAATGGGTAAGGATTATGGAGAGAAACACCTGTTCACTTGTGAAGCAATCTAGTCTGTAAAGAGAGTTACAGACGACGAGACTAAGATCACACAACTAGAGACTACGTTCAGGGATAGAGCCCTGACATGGTACATGAAATAGAAGGCTATTGCACCAATGAGACATGTGATATCCCTAGCCAAGATTAAGTAGGATCTACTTAGGGAGTTTCATAAGCCTAAGTCAGAATCTCAATGCATTACTCAAATCAATAAGATCAAATAGAAGGAAGGAGAAACCATTTGGGAATATGATCAACAATTTAAGATCTTGTTGGATAGGTTGATGTTTCAAATATATAATTTACAAAATAGGGAATGGTTCATTGCAGGGTTACTCCCCCATATCCAAGTCTTTCTCACCCAACAAAAGGTGACAACTTAGGCATAGGTAGTAGAGATTGCGATGCACTTGAAAGCTACACTTGGAGGTGCAGAGACACCGACTAGGTTGGCACAGGTTCAGTCACAACTGACCATCCTTATGATACAACTACAATATGGCCAAGGATAAAGTCATGCACAAGGACATATGGTGTACTACATGCCATTTTGAGGGGCATCAATGAGATGAGTGCCCTGTCCTTCCAAATTATGTGGCAATAGGTGCACCAAGTCCATTTCCATTTGGAAAGTCCGAACAATGTGACATATGCAAGCAATGGAGCCATGTGACACTCTACTTTCCAACATTTTATAAATACCAGACAATAAATCACACCACATTATGTGAGTTCTGTAAATCCGTCAGCCATGATGTCAATAGCTATCAATTCCTCCTGTTAATGCAAGATAACACCCACGGTGCATTCCAGGTACAAGAGAAACAAAAAGGTGGTGAGCGCAGTGGCACAGGTAGAGGTGAATACCAAGGAGGACCTTGAGGTGGAGATGGGCGTGGTCGCGACCAAAAATATGGAGGAGGAGGGGGTAGACCCCCCATATGTTTTAATTCTAGTGAGATTGGTCACGTCTCACTATTTTACCTTGAATTACTGAAAAAGTGGGAGGACAAGAAG
>ML792313.1:606323-621945 GCA_009831015.1 Picea engelmannii | reverse complement strand
GAGGAGGCTGACGTCTGGGTTGTAACCCACGTAGGGGTGAAGACATGGGTAGAATTCAAGCATGGGGAAGGCTCGGGTCAAAAATCAGACGAAAATATCAGTAAGACACCCTAACCCCCTATAAACTTTGATGCTTCTCAGTAGAAGTAGTTTCTGCACGATGTACATAGAAAAATTGAAGAAGAAAGAGTGTGTGAGGAGATGAAAAACATGACTCAAAGGACTCTTGAAGAGGCACAGATCCAAGAGAAAGTGTAGAGGGTGACACAAAGGTCGCTAGAAGAAGCAAGGGTTTGTGAAGAGGTTCAGCGGGCGATGCAGAGGTCATTGGACGAAGCTCATGCGTGCGACACAAAGGTCTTTGGAAGAGGATTGTGTGCATGACAAAATTTAACATGTGACCCAAAGATCGATAGAGGAAGCACATAGACAAAATATGCCATGACACGATCAACAAAAAAAATATGAAGAACAATGTCAGGAGGAGTTGCAATGCGCAACGCACACGGAAGCCTTGTGCAACTTGGGTAATATGGCATAAGCTGAAGATCAAGTCAATACCTTCTTGAAATTCTATTTACGTTTTCTTAAAGATCCATAACTTGTAATTAAGTTGACCCAGATGTTAGCTACTTGCATGAAATAACAAGGAGAGAAGAACACCATATCTGCTCCGCTGCCAGAAAGGGATGTATGTCAGATCAACAAGAAAAAGTGTACTAGTTGAGAATTCAAGATGACAACAGAGCTTGGTGGGTACGACATGGAGGGAGTCTTGTTGGATTTGGGAGCCAACGTGAAATTTTTTCCCAAGAAACATTGGGAAGTGATGGGTAAGACTAAGTTGGTCTGGTCTCCCATCTAGCTCTGATTGGTCAATCAATATAAGATCTACCCCATAGGTCGGTTGGAGCAAGTATAAGTGAACATTGAAGGAGTGAAAACAAATACGAACTTTGAATTCATTGATATAATAGATGAGTATGATCCATATCTTGCACTATTGGGGATTGAATGGGCCTTTGACAATAATGTGATGTTAAATATGAAGAATAGGTAGTTGTCCTTTGAAATTGACACCCTGCATGTGGTCGCACCACTAGATCCATATGAGGGCGACTGATACAATGAGCCCGTGGATGAGGATGCACATAGATCGATGTTATCCATAAATTTGGTCATCATGATGATGTAATTATTGTGATGAACTCAGGTTCTTCATTAGAACTCTTTCCTGAGAAAAGTTACCTTTTGTCTCTTTCAGAAATCACATTTTTAAGGGAGGTTCGCAGGCTACCAATACATTTGCTGCGAGAATGTATGATTCTCGCAGGCTGCCTTAAGGCAGGGTGTGAGAGGTTCGCATTGTACCTAACTGCTAGGGTGTGAACATCTTCTAAAGAAGGGAAAAAGATAGATTCTCGAACCTTCTAGAAGGGAATCTTCTAGAAGAATGAGATGGCATTCGAATGGTTATCTGAGTACCGTCTTTCCTGATATCTTGGGATCATTCCTATCTTAGTAACTAATCCATTCTCTCTTATAAATTGAGGGGAATTCTCATGGAAAAGGTTAAGCAGCAAACTAGCAAGAGATTTATTGGAGAATTAGTGTAAGATTGTATGAAGGACTGATGCTACAACAGCTAGAGACACCAGCAAGGTTATCAAAAGTGGTTGATCTTCTTCATGCATGAGCAAGTGTGTGTGTCATAGCTAGGAGTCATCGAAAGGAGGTTTGCAACATCAAGGCTCAGGTTGTAAGTCTTTCTTTCTATCAATTTAATATAGTAATATGTCCCTTTCCCATAAAGCTGATGTCACTTTATTACATAACTCCTTGATCATATGTATAGATTAGCTATTGAATATATTAAGTTGTCTTCACTTTGATTGGTTTGTACTGTTGTGATCTTGATGGAACAAGAGCATTGGAGCGAAGCTGGTACAACAGAGACCTAAGGAAGCGATCATAAGGTACGTTCATGATTCCTGCCTTCTAGTTCATTCAATAGTCTAAACCTAGGGAAAGAGTATTATTCTGTCCTGCTTTGTTCTAGATCCAGGTGGATCTAGGGAGATCAGTTTGTGTCCGCACTTACGGATTAATCCTAAAACAATCGGTCATTGAAAACATTTACAATATCACAGGGCTCAAGGAGCACTATATCAAACCCACCACAGATGGTGAGTTAAGCTGACAGAGTGTCAAATCTTACAACACCGATTCTAAGGATGCCATGGAGAGGTGGCATAATAATATATATGAAGTATCAATGAGGAGGTTTGTGCATATATCTATAGAAGAGTGCATAAAGGACGAGGTTGCACAACAAAAATGAGATGTGGGTTTACTACCCCCCAAAGAGTGTGTCGCTGCAATGCATGTCACTTCCACACGAACAAAGGAGATCACTTCAACTAGGGATGATCAACATAATATGCGAGAGTTGATCACTTCGTTGGATGACAGGGATATGGAATGATATACTCAACTCTCATACATAGAAGTTGTTGTCGAGCCCCTCGTCGAACAACTCAACATCACAAATTTAACAAATCTGCATGCCACAACCATCGACGTCGAGGAAACTATTCAACTTTCCAATGATATTCAGGCCCAACTCAAAGAGCCCAAATACTAGTATAAGGACTTCGTGGAGCAATTTAGAAGTACTATACCATCCACGACGATGAGCATTCCTTAAAGTAGCTAGCTCGAGGATGAGCCAGATAATAGTGGTGGGGGCTTATTAGCACCCACAGTTTTGGGTTTAGTTTTGCGCACACGCACAAACAAAGTTGTATGCACTCATTCCATAGTTTTGTGTGCGCCTAATAAAATGCACAAGGAATGACATAGAGCATGCACCGGAATGAGTTTTGTCAATTGTGGAGCAATATTAAAGGCTACCAAGTGCGCGTCGGTTCAAGTTTTTTTAGGTGCACCAGAAAAAAGAAGATACCCGTTGGAATCAATAAAGGAATCATCGGGGAATATCCCCAAATGATTACTACCAACATCATACAAAGATGTGACACGACCATATAATGATTTGGCGAGGTAGTTCTAATTTCCCTTGATGCATGAAGTCTACATGGAGCATGGAACACACCAAAAGTGTGTGAGGAAATTGTAGCAGACAAACAAATAGAGTAGAGCAGAAAGAGACAACGCTCCATAACAAAAAACGATATAAAAGGAATCTCTAACATCATAAATAGAGATAATTAGTTGGAGAGTTAATGAGTTGGATTAGCTATTAGTATGGATCTCACTCCGAGCCTATTATATTATTGTAATGATTTGAATATAGTTCTAAGTCTATTCTATGTCTGAGTTTTGAGAAAAGGCGCATTGCAAAACATGTTGTAATTCTGAGGTTTTATACAAAAAATATATGAAGTTTTATGGCTATCATATGTGTCTGTCCTGTGCAATGTATATCTCTGATATGATGGAATGCTTCTAGTAATAAATATATGAAATTTCTGATCCATTATGTGTCTGCTATATAGGAGTCGAACATATGTGTGTATTTTTTTTAATTCTTAGTCCTTAATAGTCTATCAGACATGAGTTATATGGATTCCAATTGTAGTGATGTGTCATATGTTTAAACCTTCATCCCTGTCACAAAACCTTATGGTCTCTTTGATCCTATCTGCATCTTGGGTGAGAATTGATATGTCGATGCTTTGGCATTTTTAATGGACAATTTTGGATGAACCCCGGGTCTAAAACTCCCCAGTGTTAAGAATGATGGGATGCGCACAAGCGTGGACTGAAAGCACCCAACATATTATCATCAAAATATAAACAAAAATTGTGTAGCAAAAATGCAAGGGTTTGATTTTGAAATACTTTACAAAAAGGGGAAGGACAATGTAGTAGCAGATGCCCTTTCCAGAATAGAAGAAGCCTCTAGTTTATATTTCATTACACCTTCCATTCTTTCTTTGTTGGAATGAGCTCTCCATGAATGGAAAAATGACAATAGTACTAAATAGAAAATACAATGTATAAAGGAAGGGATGAATTATATGAACACCAGGAGTGGAAGAAAGATATCCTTTGGTAAAAGGGTAGAATATTTTTATGCCCTCAATCAAATTTGAAGCATAAAATATTAAGGGAGTCTTATTACTCTCCGATGGAAGGAAATTCAAGATTTCTTAAAACATATCAAAGGATCAAAACCAATTTTTTTGGGAAGGAATGAAGAAAGATATTAAAAAATTTGGAAGAAAATGTTAGGTTTTCCAAAGAAATAAAGGAGAGGTAGTAAAAAATCAAGGTTTACTTCATCCCTTAGACATACCAAATCAAATATGGGAAGAGATATCGATGGATTTCATTACAGGTTTACCGAAATTAGAAGGTAAGGATGCCATTTTTGTGGTAGTGTATAGACTGAAAAAATATGCACATTTTTGTGGAATTCGAGGTACATATATGGAAAGTCAAGTGGAAGAAGTGTTCATGAAGGAAATACATAGACTTCATGGATTTCCTAAAGTAATAATAAGTGATAGAGATCCAAAATTCACTGGATTTTTTTGGAAATAATTATGGAACATGCGTGGGAAAACACTAGCTATGAGTTTAGCATATAATCCACAAACATATGGTCAAACATAAATAGTTAACAAATGTTTAGAGGGTTATCTACACTGCTATTCTTTAGACAATAAATCTGAATGGGTGAAATAGCTTCCTTTAGTAGAATGGTGGTATAATACCACCTATCACACATCTTCTAAGATGTCCCCATTTGAAGCACTTTATGGATATACAACTCTTAGTATCTCATACTTTTTATAGGACTAGTCCAAAGCATAAGAATTAAAGTCACATGTGCAGAAGACTAAAGAAACTTTGACAATTCTTAAGGAAAAACTTCAAATGACACAAAACATGATGAAGTAGCAAGAATATCAACATCGAAGTGAAAGACAATTTGAGGAGGGTGATTGAGTATTTTTGAGAATACAACCTTATAATAAATCTACTCTCAAACAAAAGAAGAATCATAAATTATCTCTAAAATTTCATGGACCCTACAATATTATTCGCAATATTGGACAAGTGGCATATGAGTTAGATTTTCCTTCTTATAAAATTCATAAGGTTTTTCATGTATCTTGTCTTAAAAAGGTTTTGGGGGAAAATATGTCGGTACAGATAGAAATTCTAAAATTAGATGAAGAAGGGAAGTTGATTATTGAACCCGAAAATTTATAGATCGACATTGTATATCTCTTAGGAATAGAACCATTATGGAGTACCTAATCAAGTGGAAGAATATACCTCCAGAAGAACCTACATGGGAAAATCAGTAGTTCATGAAGAAACACCCTTAATTACAAGCTTTGAGGGAATTTTTTTTTTAAAAGAGAGGGGATATGTTAAAGTACCTAAGGCCTATGTTAAAGCCCCAACACTCATTTATTATTAGTTTTTTTGTTTTGGTTAGGTCATATTAGGGTAGGTTACATAAATCTCACTTAATATCTTATTTATAATTAAGGAGATTCATTTGTAGAGGCATCTTTTTTTGTGAATTAGATATATTGTAAAAAAGAGGTTTCCACTTGAAGTGGATGTAATGTCCCTTTCCAAATAAGAGTTCTAGAGAGGAGGCTTATTAGTCTAAACCGCCCCATTAGACTATAGCCAGGGCCATAAAAAGGGGTAAACAAGGCTACTAGAGGTCACTCCAGTCGAAGGTGTTATGTTCGGAAAGTGACATTGAGCTAAAAGTGGTAAAAGCGCTTTTAAATCATTAAGAGATAAAAATAGAACATACAAGATGAAATTAGAAGTCAACAGTAAATTAGGGTCTCATCAGTGAATTAGGGATTGGGAAAGCTATAAGAGAAGGTTCAATGACCTAATTGGGCATTATACAGATTATGACTTGTCAGTAAGAAGTAAGGCGCATCTTAGGAGAGATAGTTCAATGGATTCCAGGAGGAAGACACTAGTTGGCTGATTTTGGTGTTGAGAGACACACTCTAGTCACGGGGGATATCACACAAGTATTCCATCATTCTTCAACAACAATGACGTAGGGTCCTGTGACAAAGGCACACTTATTCAGCGCGAGGGCGCAACTTCAGAGGAGGTTCAACGAATCGACTCACCCCACACAGGGAGAGTTCAAAGATTCCACTCCAACCCATTTCGAGAAGAAGGCAAGGTGCATCTTTCACCTAGTTTCTCATCCGGTTCCAATGGTGGAATTGCTAGGGCACGATTTCCCCGAGAGGGAGAGGTGCATCATTTAGTTTCTTTTGTATTCCGATGAAGATCCCTTTTGTCCTCGATCTAGCCGAGCGATTCATTGTAATTAAACTGTATTCGACATTTGTACTCCAAGGAGATTTCATAATATGATTTTTCCATCTTTTGTCGCCATTATTATTATTTGAATGCTCATTTGTCTATTGCAAACAACTAATCCTACACACATTAACAATGTTTCCTAGACTAGCCAAGTCAGGAACATTACAGTGGTATTAGAGCTTTAGTCCTGCTAGCCTATGACTAAAGACGATGAGTGCAGTAGAAGACCTAGATGGCTGTGAGAACGAAGGGGACACATATGTGACTTATGACAGGCGCAAGGAAAGAGGGTCGAGGCCTGAATTTCCTCTTTTCTATCCCATCTCAGAGGAAGAGGAAGAGGCGAATAGGGAAGCAGAGCGTGAGGCTGAGCACGAGGAAGAAAGGATGCTAGTAGACAGATATGAGTGACCAGAGGGTAGTGGTAAGACCCCCATGGAGCCAAAGGAAACCTTCATGAAGGTTATCCACGATATAGTAGCTAGTCAATGGGCCATGAATCAGTCCTTGGTGCAGGTGGCTGACAGATTGGTTATAGTGGGAACCCTAGACACACAAGCCCCACATGCAACAAAAAGGAACTTGGGGGCATGCAGTAGACCCCAGTCTCCTACTCGTGCATACACCCCTTCGAGTAGGATTCCCAGACCTTTGTTTCCCAGTTTCCAGAGAGCACCCCCAGTAGCAACACAACTACCGATGGTACATAGGCCACCCACTCATGCAGAGGACATTGCAAAGTGCATGAGGGAGTATGCAACATTGGGTCGTGACTTCCATCGGGACATGACCCTAGTCGAGTATTGTGGACTCAGACTCAGGAACCACCCCAGAGAGCCACATAGAGGAGGACCGCAACAACATCAGGGGCATAACATTGATTTCATCCGAAAATTTGGTAAGCTCACCATACCTTATTTCGACGGATCATCCAAATGCACCGCCAGATCTTGGGTACAGAAGTTAGACACATACTACAAGCTCAACCAGATGACTGAAACAAAGGCCATCAATTTCTCTACCTTACACTTGGAGGGTGAGGCACATGAGCGGCGACACCATGGATTGGTGAAATTGGGTCACAGTTGCATCACCTCCTATAGGGATTTCATAGAGAGACTCATGGACAAGTTTGACAGGAGGGATCCCGAGATCCACTTCATGGATCTATCCCAATTGCGACAAACTGGCACAACATAGGCATTCATCATAGAGTTTCAGCAGGTAGCCATGGCAGTGACAGATATATCAGAGCCCAGGCTGATCATGCTATTCACAAAGGGGCTCACAGAGCCTTTGAGAGGATGGGTGAAGGCATACATGCAACCCACATTATAGGATGCCATCCTATGCACTCAAGATTTGGTAGACTCAATGCCAAATACTAAACCCTTTTCCAAACCCTTCGTACCCCAGAAGTATCGAGACATAAATCCATTCCAGAAAGAATGGTTGAGAAAGGAGGAGTTGGATTATGAGATGAGGCGAGATCTTATGAATAAGAAGCATTTCTTTAACTGCAGAGACCCTTGGGTCCTAGGTCACAGGTGCATGGGAAAGGGAGAGATTCATTATATTGAGGTGGTAGTAGACAATGTGGATAGTGAGGAGGAGGAGCACGATAGTGGATCCACTAGCTCAGAGGAGGAGTCAACACAGACATAGAATCACCCTCCCCGTAAACCACCGACACTAACAGGATCCCACCCTCCTGTAGTTCCACAACCGCTTGAGTAGGCTAACAAAAAAAAAACTAGCTAAGGGAGGAGTCATAATGACCCTTTCTGGTGTTCCCAGGTATAATACCCTCCAGATCAGAGGGACTATTCAGGGGTAGTGAGCAATCACCTTGATAGATGGTGGGGCCACCCACAACTTCATTGACGCTTCACTGGTATCGAGACATACACTTCAGACAAAGGAGTTTGAGGGGTTTGATGTTGTAGTAGCGGATGGCCACATAGTGGAATGTCTAGATAGATTTCTAGACTTGGAGATAAAGTTAGGAAACTACACAATGAGCGACAAATTTTATGTAGTTAAGCTATCTGACACATATGTGGTGATGGGAGTTTAGTGGATGATTACCTTGGGAAAAATCACCACCAATTACCAAAACTTGGAGATGGGGTTCAGAGACTGTGATGGGAAGAAGGTTGTTCTGAGAGGTATATCGACAAGAGCACCCAAGACAATTTCAAGAAGAGGATGGAGAGGATATTCAAACATGGGGAGGTAGCATATGCTGTAGAATTCTTGATCACTACACAGAAGGATTAGAGGGTCGACAACAATATGACATAGAGATCAAGAATTTGTTGGGACAACATCAACAAGTTTTTGGGTCGATTCTACCAGGGAGACCACCTAACAAGGGGTTTGAGCACACCATTGAGTTGGAGGAGGGGGCCAAACCTATAATCACACCCCCCTATCATCATCCTAGTAGGTTCAAGGGTGATATAGAGAAGGCAATCAAGGAATTTCTAGCGATGGGACACATCATACCAAGCAACAACCCATTCGCTTCTTCAGTTGTCTTAGTTCTGAAGAAGGATGGCACCATGAGGATGTGCATTGATTACCAAGCCTTGAACAAGAAGACCATCAAGAACTAATATCCTATCTCATGCATTGACGAATTAATGGATGAATTGCATGGGGTAGTTTTCTTCTCAAATATTGATTTATGCTCTGGCTATCATTAGATCAACATCTGAGAACATGACATAGAGAGGATGACATTTCGATGTCACTTTGGACATTTCGAGTTCCTGGTTATGCCATTTGGGCTAAACAATGCATCCACTACATTCCAATATTGCATGAACCACATATTCAGGGATCAACTGAGGATATTAGTCTTGGTTTTCTTCGATGACATCTTGGTCTACAACGAGACATGGCAGGAGCATATGAAGAACATGGATGAGGTATTGAGCATCATGGAGGCACAATCATTATATGCCAAAGAGTCCAAGTGTGAGTTCGATATGACAAAGTTGCTTTACTTGGGCCACATCATCAATGCACAGGGGGTATGGGTGCACCGACAGAAGATCAGGGCCATTCTATATTGGCCAACGCCTAGGAATGTGATAGAGTTGAGGAATTTCTTTGGGCAATGCAACTATTACAGGAGGTTCATCCATGGTTTTTCTCAGCTTGGAGCACCGCTAACGAATCTTACCAATAATGGGGCTTTGATATGGACCGAGGAGTCACATAAAGCCTTTGAACACATGAAGGAAGTCATCGACACTTATCTAGTGTTGGCATTACCAGATTTCACCTTGCCATTTGTACTAGAGTGTGACGCATCCGACAAGGGTATCAGGGCAGTTTTGATGCAGGGAGGACACCCCATTGTATTCGAGAGTAGGAAGCTTAGTCAACCTGAGAGGTTGTACTCCATTTATGACAAGGAAATGCTGGCAATCATGCATGCCTTGACCAAATTCAGGCAATATTTGGTGGGCAACAAATTCATGGTCAAGACAGATCATAACAACTTGAAGTATTTTCTTGAGTAGAAGGACCTTAATGAGCACCAACAAAGATGGGTGACGAAGGTACATGCATTCGAATTCGACATAGAGTATGTCAAGGGGAAGAAGAACATTGTGGCCAATGCACTATTGAGGAGACCTGCAACATGTTCTCTGATGGAGATTTCAACAGATTGGAAATCCCACTTGTTAGTGGAATATTCCAAGAACAAGTTCTCTTGTGAGATTATGGATGGGAAGATATAGGATGATAGGTATAGGGTCATTGCCAATGTCATATTATACAAGGACATAGTCTACTTAGTGTCGGATTCGAGGCTCAAGAAGAAGATCCTCACAACAGTTCATGATTCACTGCTAACAGGACATTAGGGGTTTTTTAGAACCTACAGGAAGATTAGGGAGAGGTTCTCATGGAAGGGACTCAAACAGAATGTTATGAGACACATCAGTGAGTGTGTTACTTGCCAGCAGAACAAGTCAGAGCATGCTCTTCCATAAGGGCTACTTCAACCACTCCCAATTCCAGAGAAGAAATGGGAGAGTATATCGATGGAATTCATCATAGGCCTACCCAAGGTCCAGTGTAAGGACTGTATCTATGTAGTGGTCGATAGATTGACCAAGTTTTCTCACTTCTATGCCATACCGAAAGAGTAAAATACAGTTCAGGTAGCCAAGCTATTCTTCAGGGAGGTCTTCAGACTTCATGGGTTACCAAGGAACATCATCAGTGACCGGGACAGTCGGTTCATAGGGACTTTCTGGAGAGAGTTGTTTCAGTTGGTAGGGACATAGCTGACACCCAACACCAACTATCACCCTCAAACAGATGGGTAGACCGAGATTGTCAACAAGTGGGTTGAAGGATATTTGAGGAACTATGTAGGTGGACTGTAGAGAACATGGGTAAAGTGGTTTCATTTATGAGAGCATTGCTACAACACTACTTTCCACATATCTATTGGTATAACACCCTTCTGATCATTGTACGGATATGAAGCTCCCACTTTGGTAGACTTGGTTTTTGGGGAGAGAAAGGCTCCCAAGGTCAAGGATTGGATCGTAGAGAGTCAGGAAATTCTCAAGTTGTTGAAAGAGAACCTACAGACGACACAAAACCGATAGAAGATGAGTGCAGATAAGCACAAGATAGAGTGCAACTTTGAGGTTGCGGATCTGGTTTTCTTGATACTCCAATCCTACAGACAATCATCTTTGAAGAAGAGTGGGGCCGAGAAGCTCAAGCCTAGATTTTATGTGCCTTATAGGATCATGCGCCGAGTAGGCGAGGTTTCTTATGAGCTAGAGCTTCCAGAGGGGAGAAAGATTCATAATGTTTTCCACGTATCTTGCCTCAAAAAGACAGTGGGACAATTCAATAGCACATTAGAGGAGCTTCCCCCCTTGGATGAGGAGGGACAATTGGAGTTGGTTCCAGAGGAGGTTTTGGATTTTCGGGAGTGGAAACTGAGGAGCAGGGTCATCAGAGAGTGTTTGATTAGATGGAGAGGGTGATGCAGACCCCCAACCCTCTATCGGCCCTCGGGTCAAGGTCCGCTACAATATCATTCTAATTCCTGCCCTTGAGTCGGATTGACTCTTCGATTCCTCTTCGGGGAATCCCATGCACATAAAATGGTGCTTCTCCACAGGTCCTTATGAATTGAGCGCACACAATCAAACACGAAGCATCAAATTCCAATCTCCCCCTGACCAAATAATGTGGTCATATTTCTTGCGATATCAGAACTTCGAAGTTCGTGACTTCGCGACTTCTCCTTCCAAGTATCTCAACTCTTCGTCTTCCAAATTCACGATACCCAAAGTGCCTATATGGATATGTCTCCTCCCCTTGTCAGCGCTCTCCGCACGTGACCATAGACTAGGTTTAACACTAGCACCTCTTGCTACTCGCCACTTCGCGAGTTTCAACGTCGAGCTCCCATGCTCTCATTCCACAAATCCCTGAGATGCGAGAAGTCAACAAAGTGTTGAATCCTTTCACTAGGCGACACAGGTCCGCCTGTCTATCACCTAGGCCCACCTTGTGGTTCTTCCATGTGTCTCTCGTGCCTAACTTTGGTGCTTCACAACTTCGCTCCCCAAGCGCTGCCTCCTTTGTATCCCAACACCCGAAGTGCCGAGATCCCGAACTCCTCGTTACTCCCTATCACAACTCGCGACTTCGGGACTTTCGGGACAAAAGTCTCGACTCTCCAACTACCAAAACCCGAAATGCCAATCTGCTGAAACGGTTGACGATGTCCTTTCCCCGTACTTATATCGCATCTCGCGATTTTGGGAATCCCAGAATAGATATCTCGAACTCCTATCCTCCAAAATGCCGAAATGGAGAATTCTGACTCGTTATTAATGCTGGCCCCACAACAAAACTTCTCGCCCTGTCGGGACTTCGCACTTCACGATTTCGCGAATCTTGGTGCAAGGTTTTCGGTCCTTCAACTCGCGAATCCCCGAAGTGAGAATTCATGAGTGATCCAACGACTCCTATCGACTTGGATCCTACGGTCCAATCTCTCCTGAGCTTGCACTTGAAGAATACTTGCCATAACTTCCCTGCTCCTCTGTAAGATCTGACGGCTCTCAGAATTTTGTGAATTCTCCACGGAGAATTTCGATCGTCCAATTCCTCCTTGACAACTCCTACACGATGAACAAGGTATTCCTTCATGGAACTTGTCCACCTGCAAAACAACTTTGCTGTGCCTCCTTCCAACACTTCAAGGCACTAACCCTCTTGATTTTTTCTTCGACAACTTCGAAGACCCTATCCCTCCCGAGCTTAACTAAAAATCCTCAAGTACTCCGGGGATAACTTCTGCACACACTCCTTGCGACACTTCTTCAAATACTCCTAAGTATTTGAATTGGTTGACTCTGTGCAACTCCTTGCGACAACAATCTTTCAACCACTCAGCCTTAGATACAAGTTCTGAGGTCTTTATCAGCCCGTGCACACCTTTCACGGCTCCGGTTCTTGACTTGCACTTCTGTGAGAATGAGAATAATTGTATCCCTCCTGAGCTTTCAAATATTTTGACTCTAGACCCGTCAACGCACTCCTTGCGGATGCTCCACTGCAGTCCTTGCAGGAACTCTTGCTAAGATAGAGAAACAATTGAAACTCATTCCTTACTCTCCCTCTCTCATATTTCAGACATTTAACAAGAAATCATACATACACAACATCACAACAAATGTACAATAGAAAGAGTAAAAACAAATATAAGCACGACATTGAGCATATGCACATAGAAGGCATTATAATACCATGAGTCTGGAATCAAAGCTTCATATATTAAATTCAGACTTCTGTACATGGATTCTTCTACGCAACTCTCTGCTACTCTTCTATGCTCTATGATCTTCTTCTATATTGTTACAATGATACAAGGGAGGATGTCTATAGTTGTTTTCCCTCTAGCTCCTAAAACTGTCTAATCTAGAAATTTAAATCTACCTACTTACATTAACTGCAAATAAATGCCTCTATCTACTACAGATGAGAGGGGATCGCTCAAGATCTGTTTACAATTTGAAAGTACGCCCTTTCTTAACTATTTCACTTATGTTTGGTGTATCAAACTTCAAAACATTTCAAAAAATTCATCATGTGCCAAAATGCGTTTGCGTTTGTCCCACGCTCGCTTGTTGTTGGCGATGCTCCTGCATCAGAGGGCTTCTAGTAGAGGATGCTACGTGGGAAAGTGAGCAGGTGTTGCAACACCCTGGATTAGTATTTCTTGAGGACAAGCAATTTCAGGAAGGGAGGACTGTAATGTCCCTTTCCAAATAGGAATTCTAGAGAGGAGGCTTATTAGTATAAACTGCCCCATTAGACTATAGCCAGAGCTAGAAAAAGGGGTAAACAGGGCTACTAGAGGTTACTCCAGTCGAAGGTGTTATGTTCAGAAAGTGACATTGAGCTAAAAGTGGGTAAAAGCGCTTTTAAATCATTAAGAGATAAAAATAGAACAAACAAGCTTGAATTAGAAGTGAACAGTAAATTAGGGTTTCAACAGTGAATTAGGGATTGGGAAAGCTATAAGAGAAGGGCAGCAACCTAATTGGGCATTATGAAGATTATGACTTGTTAGTAAGAAGCAAGGCGCATCTCAAGAGAGATAGTTCAGTGGATTCCAAGAGGAAGACACCAGTTGTCAGATTTCGGTGTTGAGAGACACACCCTAGTCACCGGGAGATCATGCAAGTCTTCCATCATTCTTCAACAACAGTGATGCAGGGTCCCACAACAAAGGCACACTTATTCAAGGTGAGGGCGCAACTTCAAAGGAGGTTCATCGAATTGACTCACCCCACACAGGGAGAGTTCAGAGATTCCACTCCGACCCATTTCGAGAAGAAGGCAAGGCACATATTTCTCTTGGTTTCTTGTTCGGTTCCGATGGCGGAATCGCTAGGGCGCGTATTCCCCGAGAGGGAGAGGCACATAATTTAGTTGCTTTTGTATTCCAGCGAAGATCCCTTTTGTCCTCGATCTAGCTGAGTGATTCATTGTTATTCATCCGTATTCGACATTTGTACTCCAAGGAGATTTCATAATATGATTTTTCCATATTTTGACGCCATTATTATTATTTGAATGCTCATTTGTCTGCTGTAAACAACTAATCCTACACACATTAACAATGTTTCCTAGACTAGCTAAGTCAGGAACATTACAATGGATTGTTATTATGTGATTATTTTGGAGTTGTTTCATAACATATAGGTTGAGATCCACACTCTTAAAATGAAAAAAAATGTTTGATATGTTAAGACCCTCAAAACTTGCACTAACACGTGACCTTGTAATTTCATGGTTACAATGACTTTCTTAATTTTAAATAAATATATAATTAACATTGTAAGTTTTAAAAAACTAGCCATGCACAAAAACAATGCGTTCTCTACAACTGTAGAAGATAAAGAAAATTCCATTGTTTAGGTACTCAACACCTGCACTAACAAGAACATATGCTTTATATATTGTACGAAAAATAATATATCACTATTAGAAAACTCAAATTTCACATAGTCATACAAAAATTCGATAAATAAAAATTATATATTCCAAAAGATAATTCAATTTCTTACATTTCATTTTTTTACACTATATTCAAATTCGTTGTGAAAGTACTTTGAATCATCCATCCAAGTTAAAAAATTGTTGTTTTTTCATGTTTTCATTACCACTAGCGCATCACGAGAGACAATCGTTAACTCTCACTCAACCATGAATATTGGGTTTGTTGGAGATTCACTGAATGAGAATATGTTGGTATCATTTTTCTGCATTCTCCAAACAACAAATGAGGGAGAAAGGATATGGAAAAGGAAGGGTTTGTTAGAAAAATAGGATCGCGGTGCAATAAAATAAAACAAATGCAGAAATAAAACACATAAGATACACAATACAATAGAGACACATATATACGTGGTTCACCCAGTGTGGGCTACATCCACCAGAGAAATTTCCAGGTCCTTCCTTTATTATTATCCAACAAATGAAGGGATACAACCTACAACACACCCATTGTAACTTCCTATTCTTTCTCTCACAATCTCCTCACTCAGAATACAATATTCACAATAATGCATAGCCATAATACATTTCCCTCATAAAAGAGGGTTTCCTTCTAGGGAAAAAAACCTTAACATAACTTCTACTGTTAGATCTGCATCCTTATAATGAATGGTCTAGATTTACTATGAAATTACAATATACATTTACAAGGAAA
>ML792313.1:570513-606223 GCA_009831015.1 Picea engelmannii | reverse complement strand
AGGTTGCACAACAAAAATGAGATGTGGGTTTACTACCCCCCAAAGAGTGTGTCGCTGCAATGCATGTCACTTCCACACGAACAAAGGAGATCACTTCAACTAGGGATGATCAACATAATATGCGAGAGTTGATCACTTCGTTGGATGACAGGGATATGGAATGATATACTCAACTCTCATACATAGAAGTTGTTGTCGAGCCCCTCGTCGAACAACTCAACATCACAAATTTAACAAATCTGCATGCCACAACCATCGACGTCGAGGAAACTATTCAACTTTCCAATGATATTCAGGCCCAACTCAAAGAGCCCAAATACTAGTATAAGGACTTCGTGGAGCAATTTAGAAGTACTATACCATCCACGACGATGAGCATTCCTTAAAGTAGCTAGCTCGAGGATGAGCCAGATAATAGTGGTGGGGGCTTATTAGCACCCACAGTTTTGGGTTTAGTTTTGCGCACACGCACAAACAAAGTTGTATGCACTCATTCCATAGTTTTGTGTGCGCCTAATAAAATGCACAAGGAATGACATAGAGCATGCACCGGAATGAGTTTTGTCAATTGTGGAGCAATATTAAAGGCTACCAAGTGCGCGTCGGTTCAAGTTTTTTTAGGTGCACCAGAAAAAAGAAGATACCCGTTGGAATCAATAAAGGAATCATCGGGGAATATCCCCAAATGATTACTACCAACATCATACAAAGATGTGACACGACCATATAATGATTTGGCGAGGTAGTTCTAATTTCCCTTGATGCATGAAGTCTACATGGAGCATGGAACACACCAAAAGTGTGTGAGGAAATTGTAGCAGACAAACAAATAGAGTAGAGCAGAAAGAGACAACGCTCCATAACAAAAAACGATATAAAAGGAATCTCTAACATCATAAATAGAGATAATTAGTTGGAGAGTTAATGAGTTGGATTAGCTATTAGTATGGATCTCACTCCGAGCCTATTATATTATTGTAATGATTTGAATATAGTTCTAAGTCTATTCTATGTCTGAGTTTTGAGAAAAGGCGCATTGCAAAACATGTTGTAATTCTGAGGTTTTATACAAAAAATATATGAAGTTTTATGGCTATCATATGTGTCTGTCCTGTGCAATGTATATCTCTGATATGATGGAATGCTTCTAGTAATAAATATATGAAATTTCTGATCCATTATGTGTCTGCTATATAGGAGTCGAACATATGTGTGTATTTTTTTTAATTCTTAGTCCTTAATAGTCTATCAGACATGAGTTATATGGATTCCAATTGTAGTGATGTGTCATATGTTTAAACCTTCATCCCTGTCACAAAACCTTATGGTCTCTTTGATCCTATCTGCATCTTGGGTGAGAATTGATATGTCGATGCTTTGGCATTTTTAATGGACAATTTTGGATGAACCCCGGGTCTAAAACTCCCCAGTGTTAAGAATGATGGGATGCGCACAAGCGTGGACTGAAAGCACCCAACATATTATCATCAAAATATAAACAAAAATTGTGTAGCAAAAATGCAAGGGTTTGATTTTGAAATACTTTACAAAAAGGGGAAGGACAATGTAGTAGCAGATGCCCTTTCCAGAATAGAAGAAGCCTCTAGTTTATATTTCATTACACCTTCCATTCTTTCTTTGTTGGAATGAGCTCTCCATGAATGGAAAAATGACAATAGTACTAAATAGAAAATACAATGTATAAAGGAAGGGATGAATTATATGAACACCAGGAGTGGAAGAAAGATATCCTTTGGTAAAAGGGTAGAATATTTTTATGCCCTCAATCAAATTTGAAGCATAAAATATTAAGGGAGTCTTATTACTCTCCGATGGAAGGAAATTCAAGATTTCTTAAAACATATCAAAGGATCAAAACCAATTTTTTTGGGAAGGAATGAAGAAAGATATTAAAAAATTTGGAAGAAAATGTTAGGTTTTCCAAAGAAATAAAGGAGAGGTAGTAAAAAATCAAGGTTTACTTCATCCCTTAGACATACCAAATCAAATATGGGAAGAGATATCGATGGATTTCATTACAGGTTTACCGAAATTAGAAGGTAAGGATGCCATTTTTGTGGTAGTGTATAGACTGAAAAAATATGCACATTTTTGTGGAATTCGAGGTACATATATGGAAAGTCAAGTGGAAGAAGTGTTCATGAAGGAAATACATAGACTTCATGGATTTCCTAAAGTAATAATAAGTGATAGAGATCCAAAATTCACTGGATTTTTTTGGAAATAATTATGGAACATGCGTGGGAAAACACTAGCTATGAGTTTAGCATATAATCCACAAACATATGGTCAAACATAAATAGTTAACAAATGTTTAGAGGGTTATCTACACTGCTATTCTTTAGACAATAAATCTGAATGGGTGAAATAGCTTCCTTTAGTAGAATGGTGGTATAATACCACCTATCACACATCTTCTAAGATGTCCCCATTTGAAGCACTTTATGGATATACAACTCTTAGTATCTCATACTTTTTATAGGACTAGTCCAAAGCATAAGAATTAAAGTCACATGTGCAGAAGACTAAAGAAACTTTGACAATTCTTAAGGAAAAACTTCAAATGACACAAAACATGATGAAGTAGCAAGAATATCAACATCGAAGTGAAAGACAATTTGAGGAGGGTGATTGAGTATTTTTGAGAATACAACCTTATAATAAATCTACTCTCAAACAAAAGAAGAATCATAAATTATCTCTAAAATTTCATGGACCCTACAATATTATTCGCAATATTGGACAAGTGGCATATGAGTTAGATTTTCCTTCTTATAAAATTCATAAGGTTTTTCATGTATCTTGTCTTAAAAAGGTTTTGGGGGAAAATATGTCGGTACAGATAGAAATTCTAAAATTAGATGAAGAAGGGAAGTTGATT
The DNA here is from genome assembly GCA_009831015.1 of Picea engelmannii. NCBI lineage: Eukaryota > Viridiplantae > Streptophyta > Pinopsida > Pinales > Pinaceae > Picea > Picea engelmannii. Next base: position 603,321 of record ML792313.1, on the reverse strand, counting down.
ATTGAACCCGAAAATTTATAGATCGACATTGTATATCTCTTAGGAATAGAACCATTATGGAGTACCTAATCAAGTGGAAGAATATACCTCCAGAAGAACCTACATGGGAAAATCAGTAGTTCATGAAGAAACACCCTTAATTACAAGCTTTGAGGGAATTTTTTTTTTAAAAGAGAGGGGATATGTTAAAGTACCTAAGGCCTATGTTAAAGCCCCAACACTCATTTATTATTAGTTTTTTTGTTTTGGTTAGGTCATATTAGGGTAGGTTACATAAATCTCACTTAATATCTTATTTATAATTAAGGAGATTCATTTGTAGAGGCATCTTTTTTTGTGAATTAGATATATTGTAAAAAAGAGGTTTCCACTTGAAGTGGATGTAATGTCCCTTTCCAAATAAGAGTTCTAGAGAGGAGGCTTATTAGTCTAAACCGCCCCATTAGACTATAGCCAGGGCCATAAAAAGGGGTAAACAAGGCTACTAGAGGTCACTCCAGTCGAAGGTGTTATGTTCGGAAAGTGACATTGAGCTAAAAGTGGTAAAAGCGCTTTTAAATCATTAAGAGATAAAAATAGAACATACAAGATGAAATTAGAAGTCAACAGTAAATTAGGGTCTCATCAGTGAATTAGGGATTGGGAAAGCTATAAGAGAAGGTTCAATGACCTAATTGGGCATTATACAGATTATGACTTGTCAGTAAGAAGTAAGGCGCATCTTAGGAGAGATAGTTCAATGGATTCCAGGAGGAAGACACTAGTTGGCTGATTTTGGTGTTGAGAGACACACTCTAGTCACGGGGGATATCACACAAGTATTCCATCATTCTTCAACAACAATGACGTAGGGTCCTGTGACAAAGGCACACTTATTCAGCGCGAGGGCGCAACTTCAGAGGAGGTTCAACGAATCGACTCACCCCACACAGGGAGAGTTCAAAGATTCCACTCCAACCCATTTCGAGAAGAAGGCAAGGTGCATCTTTCACCTAGTTTCTCATCCGGTTCCAATGGTGGAATTGCTAGGGCACGATTTCCCCGAGAGGGAGAGGTGCATCATTTAGTTTCTTTTGTATTCCGATGAAGATCCCTTTTGTCCTCGATCTAGCCGAGCGATTCATTGTAATTAAACTGTATTCGACATTTGTACTCCAAGGAGATTTCATAATATGATTTTTCCATCTTTTGTCGCCATTATTATTATTTGAATGCTCATTTGTCTATTGCAAACAACTAATCCTACACACATTAACAATGTTTCCTAGACTAGCCAAGTCAGGAACATTACAGTGGTATTAGAGCTTTAGTCCTGCTAGCCTATGACTAAAGACGATGAGTGCAGTAGAAGACCTAGATGGCTGTGAGAACGAAGGGGACACATATGTGACTTATGACAGGCGCAAGGAAAGAGGGTCGAGGCCTGAATTTCCTCTTTTCTATCCCATCTCAGAGGAAGAGGAAGAGGCGAATAGGGAAGCAGAGCGTGAGGCTGAGCACGAGGAAGAAAGGATGCTAGTAGACAGATATGAGTGACCAGAGGGTAGTGGTAAGACCCCCATGGAGCCAAAGGAAACCTTCATGAAGGTTATCCACGATATAGTAGCTAGTCAATGGGCCATGAATCAGTCCTTGGTGCAGGTGGCTGACAGATTGGTTATAGTGGGAACCCTAGACACACAAGCCCCACATGCAACAAAAAGGAACTTGGGGGCATGCAGTAGACCCCAGTCTCCTACTCGTGCATACACCCCTTCGAGTAGGATTCCCAGACCTTTGTTTCCCAGTTTCCAGAGAGCACCCCCAGTAGCAACACAACTACCGATGGTACATAGGCCACCCACTCATGCAGAGGACATTGCAAAGTGCATGAGGGAGTATGCAACATTGGGTCGTGACTTCCATCGGGACATGACCCTAGTCGAGTATTGTGGACTCAGACTCAGGAACCACCCCAGAGAGCCACATAGAGGAGGACCGCAACAACATCAGGGGCATAACATTGATTTCATCCGAAAATTTGGTAAGCTCACCATACCTTATTTCGACGGATCATCCAAATGCACCGCCAGATCTTGGGTACAGAAGTTAGACACATACTACAAGCTCAACCAGATGACTGAAACAAAGGCCATCAATTTCTCTACCTTACACTTGGAGGGTGAGGCACATGAGCGGCGACACCATGGATTGGTGAAATTGGGTCACAGTTGCATCACCTCCTATAGGGATTTCATAGAGAGACTCATGGACAAGTTTGACAGGAGGGATCCCGAGATCCACTTCATGGATCTATCCCAATTGCGACAAACTGGCACAACATAGGCATTCATCATAGAGTTTCAGCAGGTAGCCATGGCAGTGACAGATATATCAGAGCCCAGGCTGATCATGCTATTCACAAAGGGGCTCACAGAGCCTTTGAGAGGATGGGTGAAGGCATACATGCAACCCACATTATAGGATGCCATCCTATGCACTCAAGATTTGGTAGACTCAATGCCAAATACTAAACCCTTTTCCAAACCCTTCGTACCCCAGAAGTATCGAGACATAAATCCATTCCAGAAAGAATGGTTGAGAAAGGAGGAGTTGGATTATGAGATGAGGCGAGATCTTATGAATAAGAAGCATTTCTTTAACTGCAGAGACCCTTGGGTCCTAGGTCACAGGTGCATGGGAAAGGGAGAGATTCATTATATTGAGGTGGTAGTAGACAATGTGGATAGTGAGGAGGAGGAGCACGATAGTGGATCCACTAGCTCAGAGGAGGAGTCAACACAGACATAGAATCACCCTCCCCGTAAACCACCGACACTAACAGGATCCCACCCTCCTGTAGTTCCACAACCGCTTGAGTAGGCTAACAAAAAAAAAACTAGCTAAGGGAGGAGTCATAATGACCCTTTCTGGTGTTCCCAGGTATAATACCCTCCAGATCAGAGGGACTATTCAGGGGTAGTGAGCAATCACCTTGATAGATGGTGGGGCCACCCACAACTTCATTGACGCTTCACTGGTATCGAGACATACACTTCAGACAAAGGAGTTTGAGGGGTTTGATGTTGTAGTAGCGGATGGCCACATAGTGGAATGTCTAGATAGATTTCTAGACTTGGAGATAAAGTTAGGAAACTACACAATGAGCGACAAATTTTATGTAGTTAAGCTATCTGACACATATGTGGTGATGGGAGTTTAGTGGATGATTACCTTGGGAAAAATCACCACCAATTACCAAAACTTGGAGATGGGGTTCAGAGACTGTGATGGGAAGAAGGTTGTTCTGAGAGGTATATCGACAAGAGCACCCAAGACAATTTCAAGAAGAGGATGGAGAGGATATTCAAACATGGGGAGGTAGCATATGCTGTAGAATTCTTGATCACTACACAGAAGGATTAGAGGGTCGACAACAATATGACATAGAGATCAAGAATTTGTTGGGACAACATCAACAAGTTTTTGGGTCGATTCTACCAGGGAGACCACCTAACAAGGGGTTTGAGCACACCATTGAGTTGGAGGAGGGGGCCAAACCTATAATCACACCCCCCTATCATCATCCTAGTAGGTTCAAGGGTGATATAGAGAAGGCAATCAAGGAATTTCTAGCGATGGGACACATCATACCAAGCAACAACCCATTCGCTTCTTCAGTTGTCTTAGTTCTGAAGAAGGATGGCACCATGAGGATGTGCATTGATTACCAAGCCTTGAACAAGAAGACCATCAAGAACTAATATCCTATCTCATGCATTGACGAATTAATGGATGAATTGCATGGGGTAGTTTTCTTCTCAAATATTGATTTATGCTCTGGCTATCATTAGATCAACATCTGAGAACATGACATAGAGAGGATGACATTTCGATGTCACTTTGGACATTTCGAGTTCCTGGTTATGCCATTTGGGCTAAACAATGCATCCACTACATTCCAATATTGCATGAACCACATATTCAGGGATCAACTGAGGATATTAGTCTTGGTTTTCTTCGATGACATCTTGGTCTACAACGAGACATGGCAGGAGCATATGAAGAACATGGATGAGGTATTGAGCATCATGGAGGCACAATCATTATATGCCAAAGAGTCCAAGTGTGAGTTCGATATGACAAAGTTGCTTTACTTGGGCCACATCATCAATGCACAGGGGGTATGGGTGCACCGACAGAAGATCAGGGCCATTCTATATTGGCCAACGCCTAGGAATGTGATAGAGTTGAGGAATTTCTTTGGGCAATGCAACTATTACAGGAGGTTCATCCATGGTTTTTCTCAGCTTGGAGCACCGCTAACGAATCTTACCAATAATGGGGCTTTGATATGGACCGAGGAGTCACATAAAGCCTTTGAACACATGAAGGAAGTCATCGACACTTATCTAGTGTTGGCATTACCAGATTTCACCTTGCCATTTGTACTAGAGTGTGACGCATCCGACAAGGGTATCAGGGCAGTTTTGATGCAGGGAGGACACCCCATTGTATTCGAGAGTAGGAAGCTTAGTCAACCTGAGAGGTTGTACTCCATTTATGACAAGGAAATGCTGGCAATCATGCATGCCTTGACCAAATTCAGGCAATATTTGGTGGGCAACAAATTCATGGTCAAGACAGATCATAACAACTTGAAGTATTTTCTTGAGTAGAAGGACCTTAATGAGCACCAACAAAGATGGGTGACGAAGGTACATGCATTCGAATTCGACATAGAGTATGTCAAGGGGAAGAAGAACATTGTGGCCAATGCACTATTGAGGAGACCTGCAACATGTTCTCTGATGGAGATTTCAACAGATTGGAAATCCCACTTGTTAGTGGAATATTCCAAGAACAAGTTCTCTTGTGAGATTATGGATGGGAAGATATAGGATGATAGGTATAGGGTCATTGCCAATGTCATATTATACAAGGACATAGTCTACTTAGTGTCGGATTCGAGGCTCAAGAAGAAGATCCTCACAACAGTTCATGATTCACTGCTAACAGGACATTAGGGGTTTTTTAGAACCTACAGGAAGATTAGGGAGAGGTTCTCATGGAAGGGACTCAAACAGAATGTTATGAGACACATCAGTGAGTGTGTTACTTGCCAGCAGAACAAGTCAGAGCATGCTCTTCCATAAGGGCTACTTCAACCACTCCCAATTCCAGAGAAGAAATGGGAGAGTATATCGATGGAATTCATCATAGGCCTACCCAAGGTCCAGTGTAAGGACTGTATCTATGTAGTGGTCGATAGATTGACCAAGTTTTCTCACTTCTATGCCATACCGAAAGAGTAAAATACAGTTCAGGTAGCCAAGCTATTCTTCAGGGAGGTCTTCAGACTTCATGGGTTACCAAGGAACATCATCAGTGACCGGGACAGTCGGTTCATAGGGACTTTCTGGAGAGAGTTGTTTCAGTTGGTAGGGACATAGCTGACACCCAACACCAACTATCACCCTCAAACAGATGGGTAGACCGAGATTGTCAACAAGTGGGTTGAAGGATATTTGAGGAACTATGTAGGTGGACTGTAGAGAACATGGGTAAAGTGGTTTCATTTATGAGAGCATTGCTACAACACTACTTTCCACATATCTATTGGTATAACACCCTTCTGATCATTGTACGGATATGAAGCTCCCACTTTGGTAGACTTGGTTTTTGGGGAGAGAAAGGCTCCCAAGGTCAAGGATTGGATCGTAGAGAGTCAGGAAATTCTCAAGTTGTTGAAAGAGAACCTACAGACGACACAAAACCGATAGAAGATGAGTGCAGATAAGCACAAGATAGAGTGCAACTTTGAGGTTGCGGATCTGGTTTTCTTGATACTCCAATCCTACAGACAATCATCTTTGAAGAAGAGTGGGGCCGAGAAGCTCAAGCCTAGATTTTATGTGCCTTATAGGATCATGCGCCGAGTAGGCGAGGTTTCTTATGAGCTAGAGCTTCCAGAGGGGAGAAAGATTCATAATGTTTTCCACGTATCTTGCCTCAAAAAGACAGTGGGACAATTCAATAGCACATTAGAGGAGCTTCCCCCCTTGGATGAGGAGGGACAATTGGAGTTGGTTCCAGAGGAGGTTTTGGATTTTCGGGAGTGGAAACTGAGGAGCAGGGTCATCAGAGAGTGTTTGATTAGATGGAGAGGGTGATGCAGACCCCCAACCCTCTATCGGCCCTCGGGTCAAGGTCCGCTACAATATCATTCTAATTCCTGCCCTTGAGTCGGATTGACTCTTCGATTCCTCTTCGGGGAATCCCATGCACATAAAATGGTGCTTCTCCACAGGTCCTTATGAATTGAGCGCACACAATCAAACACGAAGCATCAAATTCCAATCTCCCCCTGACCAAATAATGTGGTCATATTTCTTGCGATATCAGAACTTCGAAGTTCGTGACTTCGCGACTTCTCCTTCCAAGTATCTCAACTCTTCGTCTTCCAAATTCACGATACCCAAAGTGCCTATATGGATATGTCTCCTCCCCTTGTCAGCGCTCTCCGCACGTGACCATAGACTAGGTTTAACACTAGCACCTCTTGCTACTCGCCACTTCGCGAGTTTCAACGTCGAGCTCCCATGCTCTCATTCCACAAATCCCTGAGATGCGAGAAGTCAACAAAGTGTTGAATCCTTTCACTAGGCGACACAGGTCCGCCTGTCTATCACCTAGGCCCACCTTGTGGTTCTTCCATGTGTCTCTCGTGCCTAACTTTGGTGCTTCACAACTTCGCTCCCCAAGCGCTGCCTCCTTTGTATCCCAACACCCGAAGTGCCGAGATCCCGAACTCCTCGTTACTCCCTATCACAACTCGCGACTTCGGGACTTTCGGGACAAAAGTCTCGACTCTCCAACTACCAAAACCCGAAATGCCAATCTGCTGAAACGGTTGACGATGTCCTTTCCCCGTACTTATATCGCATCTCGCGATTTTGGGAATCCCAGAATAGATATCTCGAACTCCTATCCTCCAAAATGCCGAAATGGAGAATTCTGACTCGTTATTAATGCTGGCCCCACAACAAAACTTCTCGCCCTGTCGGGACTTCGCACTTCACGATTTCGCGAATCTTGGTGCAAGGTTTTCGGTCCTTCAACTCGCGAATCCCCGAAGTGAGAATTCATGAGTGATCCAACGACTCCTATCGACTTGGATCCTACGGTCCAATCTCTCCTGAGCTTGCACTTGAAGAATACTTGCCATAACTTCCCTGCTCCTCTGTAAGATCTGACGGCTCTCAGAATTTTGTGAATTCTCCACGGAGAATTTCGATCGTCCAATTCCTCCTTGACAACTCCTACACGATGAACAAGGTATTCCTTCATGGAACTTGTCCACCTGCAAAACAACTTTGCTGTGCCTCCTTCCAACACTTCAAGGCACTAACCCTCTTGATTTTTTCTTCGACAACTTCGAAGACCCTATCCCTCCCGAGCTTAACTAAAAATCCTCAAGTACTCCGGGGATAACTTCTGCACACACTCCTTGCGACACTTCTTCAAATACTCCTAAGTATTTGAATTGGTTGACTCTGTGCAACTCCTTGCGACAACAATCTTTCAACCACTCAGCCTTAGATACAAGTTCTGAGGTCTTTATCAGCCCGTGCACACCTTTCACGGCTCCGGTTCTTGACTTGCACTTCTGTGAGAATGAGAATAATTGTATCCCTCCTGAGCTTTCAAATATTTTGACTCTAGACCCGTCAACGCACTCCTTGCGGATGCTCCACTGCAGTCCTTGCAGGAACTCTTGCTAAGATAGAGAAACAATTGAAACTCATTCCTTACTCTCCCTCTCTCATATTTCAGACATTTAACAAGAAATCATACATACACAACATCACAACAAATGTACAATAGAAAGAGTAAAAACAAATATAAGCACGACATTGAGCATATGCACATAGAAGGCATTATAATACCATGAGTCTGGAATCAAAGCTTCATATATTAAATTCAGACTTCTGTACATGGATTCTTCTACGCAACTCTCTGCTACTCTTCTATGCTCTATGATCTTCTTCTATATTGTTACAATGATACAAGGGAGGATGTCTATAGTTGTTTTCCCTCTAGCTCCTAAAACTGTCTAATCTAGAAATTTAAATCTACCTACTTACATTAACTGCAAATAAATGCCTCTATCTACTACAGATGAGAGGGGATCGCTCAAGATCTGTTTACAATTTGAAAGTACGCCCTTTCTTAACTATTTCACTTATGTTTGGTGTATCAAACTTCAAAACATTTCAAAAAATTCATCATGTGCCAAAATGCGTTTGCGTTTGTCCCACGCTCGCTTGTTGTTGGCGATGCTCCTGCATCAGAGGGCTTCTAGTAGAGGATGCTACGTGGGAAAGTGAGCAGGTGTTGCAACACCCTGGATTAGTATTTCTTGAGGACAAGCAATTTCAGGAAGGGAGGACTGTAATGTCCCTTTCCAAATAGGAATTCTAGAGAGGAGGCTTATTAGTATAAACTGCCCCATTAGACTATAGCCAGAGCTAGAAAAAGGGGTAAACAGGGCTACTAGAGGTTACTCCAGTCGAAGGTGTTATGTTCAGAAAGTGACATTGAGCTAAAAGTGGGTAAAAGCGCTTTTAAATCATTAAGAGATAAAAATAGAACAAACAAGCTTGAATTAGAAGTGAACAGTAAATTAGGGTTTCAACAGTGAATTAGGGATTGGGAAAGCTATAAGAGAAGGGCAGCAACCTAATTGGGCATTATGAAGATTATGACTTGTTAGTAAGAAGCAAGGCGCATCTCAAGAGAGATAGTTCAGTGGATTCCAAGAGGAAGACACCAGTTGTCAGATTTCGGTGTTGAGAGACACACCCTAGTCACCGGGAGATCATGCAAGTCTTCCATCATTCTTCAACAACAGTGATGCAGGGTCCCACAACAAAGGCACACTTATTCAAGGTGAGGGCGCAACTTCAAAGGAGGTTCATCGAATTGACTCACCCCACACAGGGAGAGTTCAGAGATTCCACTCCGACCCATTTCGAGAAGAAGGCAAGGCACATATTTCTCTTGGTTTCTTGTTCGGTTCCGATGGCGGAATCGCTAGGGCGCGTATTCCCCGAGAGGGAGAGGCACATAATTTAGTTGCTTTTGTATTCCAGCGAAGATCCCTTTTGTCCTCGATCTAGCTGAGTGATTCATTGTTATTCATCCGTATTCGACATTTGTACTCCAAGGAGATTTCATAATATGATTTTTCCATATTTTGACGCCATTATTATTATTTGAATGCTCATTTGTCTGCTGTAAACAACTAATCCTACACACATTAACAATGTTTCCTAGACTAGCTAAGTCAGGAACATTACAATGGATTGTTATTATGTGATTATTTTGGAGTTGTTTCATAACATATAGGTTGAGATCCACACTCTTAAAATGAAAAAAAATGTTTGATATGTTAAGACCCTCAAAACTTGCACTAACACGTGACCTTGTAATTTCATGGTTACAATGACTTTCTTAATTTTAAATAAATATATAATTAACATTGTAAGTTTTAAAAAACTAGCCATGCACAAAAACAATGCGTTCTCTACAACTGTAGAAGATAAAGAAAATTCCATTGTTTAGGTACTCAACACCTGCACTAACAAGAACATATGCTTTATATATTGTACGAAAAATAATATATCACTATTAGAAAACTCAAATTTCACATAGTCATACAAAAATTCGATAAATAAAAATTATATATTCCAAAAGATAATTCAATTTCTTACATTTCATTTTTTTACACTATATTCAAATTCGTTGTGAAAGTACTTTGAATCATCCATCCAAGTTAAAAAATTGTTGTTTTTTCATGTTTTCATTACCACTAGCGCATCACGAGAGACAATCGTTAACTCTCACTCAACCATGAATATTGGGTTTGTTGGAGATTCACTGAATGAGAATATGTTGGTATCATTTTTCTGCATTCTCCAAACAACAAATGAGGGAGAAAGGATATGGAAAAGGAAGGGTTTGTTAGAAAAATAGGATCGCGGTGCAATAAAATAAAACAAATGCAGAAATAAAACACATAAGATACACAATACAATAGAGACACATATATACGTGGTTCACCCAGTGTGGGCTACATCCACCAGAGAAATTTCCAGGTCCTTCCTTTATTATTATCCAACAAATGAAGGGATACAACCTACAACACACCCATTGTAACTTCCTATTCTTTCTCTCACAATCTCCTCACTCAGAATACAATATTCACAATAATGCATAGCCATAATACATTTCCCTCATAAAAGAGGGTTTCCTTCTAGGGAAAAAAACCTTAACATAACTTCTACTGTTAGATCTGCATCCTTATAATGAATGGTCTAGATTTACTATGAAATTACAATATACATTTACAAGGAAAATTTTCCTTTGGGGGATTCTCCCCCAAACCCCCACCAGGGGCCCACTTGCCCCTGAACCCTGCAGGGGGGGTAACCCCCCCTACACTCCCCCTCGTGGAGGAGTGTACATTCTTCTGAGGTGTAAAGTATCCATGGGGTATAAACACAACTGAAACAAAGACCTCTGAGTCAAGAAGATAATCAGGCTCCACAACCAACAAGGTCCTTGCCCGAGAGCCTATTTTCCAAAGTTAAATGTTACTATTGGGTATCATCAATATGTTCTTCTTTCCAAATATCAGTAAGTCCATTTTCTCTCTTCATGTCATGTTTTCAAATATTTTTCCTTGAAAGGCCTTACTACTTGGTCCTAATTGGTTTGTAAATATGAATTAATGTCGAAGTAATTAATTTATGAATTTTTGATATCCTCTATCAAGAGGAGAAGATCTATTGATATTTTGGACCATATGATAAGTAAGTTAGTTTTATTATTGCATTTAGATCTTATGGTTTAGGAAATTTTCTATTAGCTTCACCTCATGAATGTTTCTCTTAGTGCTTAGAAGTTGCTTAAGGTAGGTTTCATATTTTTATTTTTTATTTTTAAAATGTTTTTAGTAATTTGAAAAATCATGTTTTACATTGATTTTGATTTTGAGAAAAAGAATTCCAAGGCTCAAACACAACTCTATGTTTATAGGTATCCATGTTCTCACTATAGTTTAGAAATAACATAGATCTATGTTTTTAGCACCCATGTTCTTACCATGTGTTAGCACTCCATAAATATATTTGGTTGATAAACAGATGACGAAGGTAACTTTTTCAACCAACTTTGAGACTCGAAACTAGCCTCTCAGATCTGGAGAGGGCTCTCTCGGGGATGGCATGGTCTCCACGCAGGATATGGATTTGCGAACTGTGGCTAGATTTAACACTGATGATAAAATGTTCCTGGTTATATTGGTGCAGAAAGGTAAAACTCGGGCTATGGGATCGGTCTGAGGAAGAGACGGAACAAATGACTCAGTGACTGGATTCGAGAGGGAAAGGCTAGGCGAGCAACATCCTTCAGTTTAAACCGTAAAGTGTGGCAGGAGAAAAAACATAGGAAGCAACTCAAGAGCGCCGCTGTGGATGAATTTAGAGTTAGATTGAGAGGAAAATGTTTTGTCTAAGTGGCGCGAACAAGGGGCGCAATACAACGAATCCGCAGGTTCAAGAATTCATTCCAAAATAGACGATATGAGATATGAAATAAAAAATAACAGGAAAAACATACACAACGAAAGAAACACAATACATCCAACTATCACAACTAGAATATTTTCATCAAATCACAGGACTTCTACATTAAATTTTGGTCAAAACTCAGACTTCATACAATAGCATTTCTTTCTCAAAATTGCCAACCAACCTGGCTTACATCAAAAAGATGAAATATATAAGCTAGGGCGCCACTTGGGCTGCCCTTCTTTCTAACTGCTAACTCTAGACTAGGAAAAACTACGCTTCATGCGCCATAGACTCTTCATATGGCATTATCTAAAAATAGGCAACAATCATGCATGTCTACTATCAACTGCCTTCAGGTTTTCCACGAGGCCTGATCGTTGGTCGAGATCGGATGTAGGGGAAAATGTGTCACTGTATCTCTTGATCGGCTATCCTGGTGAACAAGTGTCTATCCAAAACTTGTTGTTTGCAATGTTGGTTTCATCTTCCGTTACACGCCAATATGCTGGAGAGCTGCGTGCAACAAAAAACCGCTTGATTCTTGTGGCCATTATCAAAAGGGTGGGATGCTTCAAAGGATGCGTATCACTCAAAAACTGTCATGAAAAGGAACGCTTCCCATTAGATCTTATCTTCCTGTGCGCTGGCAAGAGCCATGCGGAATTCCTGTTCGGCTGCCCTGCACTCTTCGGGATGCTCCATATGCCTTTCTTCCGCCAACCTTTTCACCTCTCGCAGCTGGACAATAACGTTCTGAGCTTATTTAAGTTGCCTTTTCAGCCACACCACATTTCCTTCGTGACTCTACACAGCTGATGCTTCTGCCATTTTTGTCGCTAGCTGTCATTTTAATTCCCTATTCTCCTGATAGAGCTTGGAAATTGCCAGCTTTTCTTGTTTCAGCTGCTGAGATGCCACTTCCTCATTTGTTCCAGTGGTGTCAACCCTCCTTGTTCTGATCCCTCATTCCCGATTCGATTTCCCGACAAGCTCCAGCTAGGTGGAGTGTCCGAGTGGTCCTTCGGCTGCCAGTCCGATGTGCGGGCCTTCTAGAATTTGAGCTTTCGTGATCTCCTCGTTATTTCTCGGCTTGCCCCTCCTCCGAGGTAGTTGTTATCTGGAGGAGGAAAATCCGGCTGCCTCCTTTTTCTGTATGAATTTCTCTGTTCCTGTTGTCCCGTGACTTAAGATGGTTTCTTCTGTAGGTGCAAGAATATTTTCTTCCACGTCTATGGGAATGGTTTCCGCAGGCGCAAAATAATTCCAATCTCTCTGAGGTTCAGACCTTGTGGTTCTTCCACTCCACGCACCCTTTCTTATGCTCGGGGAGGCTGCCATGGTGCGACCAAGATATAACCTGTGTGTAATGTTTTGAACAAATGTATCAAGGGACAATTTTGAACCGATTGGATTGGAAAAGAGAGATTGCGAAAACAACTTTGGCCAGGTTATACAATTGAAGAGCATGCCGAGCATATGAGATTTATAGTGAATTGACCAAGAGAGGAAATCATGCTGGAAATAAATGAATTTATGGCAACGATATGTTTCCAAGTCATCCTTTGGGTTGTTCATGGAAAATCCTCGTGTGTGGAATGCAGGTGACATGGTTTGTTGTGCATGTATGATACAAATGCAACGATTCTTCATTATTTTGGCCTTCATGATGAACGGATAATAACTCTGGAACTTTTCGACATGACCCTTATTAACCTTTTGACTCAACCGGGGTATGTAGAACTAGCCTCCTAACGGGATTCAACCTTTTGGAAAAGATATGCTCGTACCACATACACAGTTTCTTACTCTAACACCCTTTCCCATTTCCAAGGACCAACCGACCACTTGCTGACTTCAGATTCACGGTGTTACGTACCTCCCCTCGCATGTTTGGGCGCATGGATCATTACGTGACTCGAAACTGAATCTAAATGGAAAGAAAAATGGCAGCTCTAACAACTAGCTACAACATGGATTCTATCCTCCATGCGAGGTAGCAAAGAACAGTAGACCAGGTGCTTGACGATTGGGATTTATTCGACTTCTAGATACAAGTAATATAAACGACAGACGAAAAAAACAAACTAGACTCGGTGACATAACTTCTAAGACTTCAGTATAAACTTAGGGCCTTCACTTCAGCCTTCATTTTTTTGCTGACCTACTACTCGACGCAATTTAAATGAATCCTTACAATGACCAATGACTCAAACAGACTTTATTTCATTAGGTAATGTTTGAGGAACCTGCCATTTAAAGGCCCCCAACCAAGACACTCTCCTTCTAGTCCTTTTAGGAAATAAGCATTGTCTTTGCAACATGAACCGATTTTGTACGACCCCATCCAAAGGAGATCGAACTTTCAGTGTTTCCCTTTTCCCTCATTTCTTGCGTCCCATCACAGCACGAGATCTCCCACTTGAAGATCTTCTTGTTTGGAGTGTTTGTCAAAATCTTTCTTTATCCTCTCTTATTCGAGTTGGGATCGATTATATTCCTATTCTCTCGCTTGCTGCATGTGAATCAATTGGTTTATCCTCCTCTGCGCATCATTTGGCTCAACCTTCTATTTTTGCAACAATTTTTTGACGGGCGATCCCAGCGCAGTCGGGACAATCGCGTGTGTGCTGTAAACGATCTGAAAAGGTGACATCGATATGGAATTTTGGTGGTAATCCGATCTTCCCACAGCATGTAGATAATATTCTTATGCCAAGCTCTCTTGTTGTCTTGCATAAGCCTTTTGATGATTCTGGTCAGGCTCTTATTCGAGGATTTCGCCAACCCGTTTCCTTGTGGATAATATGTTGTGGAATGCCCTAAGATTATGTTATAATCCTGACAAAACTTCTCCATCCTTTTAGACTTAAATGCGGATGCATTGTCTATTATGATCTTAACAAGACACTCAAACCTTGACAAATTTTTTGTTTCCAGGAGCTGTATGATGACTGCGTCGGTGGCTTTCTTTGTGGGGATCACCTTGATCCACTTTGTAAAATAATTGGTGGCCGTGAGAATCCATTTATGTTGCATAGAGGGTGGTGGGTTTATCTCTCCTATGAAATCTATCCCCCACTACATGAAAGTCGCTTCGACTGAGATTGGCTTTAGCGACAGAGGCTGTAATTTTCTTCTCCCGTTGAAAATCTGGCACTCGTGGCAGCTCGAGACTTCTTTATATACGTCCGCAAAAATCGTTGGTCAGTAATAACCAACTCTCAAGATCTTGTGTGTAGTGGTCTTCCAATAGTGGTGCTCTCTGCGGTCACCTCTGTGAAACTCCTGTATGGACCGTTCTACCTCATCTTCCAACAAACAACTCAATAGTATTCCGTCAGGATCTTTCCAATATAGCAAATTGTCCAAAACACAGAACTTAACCGCCTCGAGTTTGAGGAATCTCACCTTAGTCTTTCTCACAGCTGGAGGGGCCTAGATATTTTCTAAAATGTATATGATGTCTGCATACCACGGTGAATCAATGAAACACTGAGGTATCTGTGCAGCTTTTTCTTCCTGAGGGCACTCTGACAGGTCGACAATGAATTTCATACTTACAACATCGCAGTCCAGTTGTGCCATCAGCTTTGCGAGGCCCTGGCCCTTGATCAAATTTGTTGGCTTGATCTCAAGGTCATTTTCTAACATGGCTGCTATCCACTTTCCTCTCCTTCCTTCCAGATCAGGCTGAGTTAGGATGTCCTTTACTGAACTGCTGGGTACATAAGCGATGACATGGGAGTGCAGTATGTATGTTCTGAATTCCTTCAAATATTTTACTAAGGTGTACGCCTACTTTTCCATAATGTCATACTTGAGGGGGGCATCGCACAACGTCCGGTTGAAGTAGGCTATGGTATTCTCGAAATCCTATTCATCCTTTTGCAACAGTACTTCAGCAACAGTGTGTTCTGAGGCGAATGAAAAAAGGAGGAAATCTTTCGTAAAGTCTGGGATGGCTAGCACAGGGGATTTGGTTAGAGACATTTTGATATCTTCGAAGGACTTCTTGGCCTCTGAGTTCCACTTAATCTTGTTTCCTTTCCGGAGCATACAAGTTATATTCTTTATGATCTCTGCTAGGTTCAGAATAAATCTCGTCAAAAAAATTACCTTACCTAGGAAGGACTGTACCTCTTTTCTACTACGCGGGGTGTTGATTTTAAAAATCCCTTCAACCTTGCTGGGGTCTATTTTGATACCTTCCTTGGAAATGATGTTTCCCAAGAGATTTCCTTCCTCCATCGCAAAATGAGACTTTTTTGGGTTCAATGATATGCTGAACTTCCTGCACTTCTAGAAGACCCTCTTCAGGTGCTTGAGGTGCTGTTTGTCAGAGGTAGAATACACTGTGATGTCATCAAAATAAATCACGATGAATTTATCCTTCTCGTTAGTGAACACAATGTCCATCGCCCTCTGAAAGGTGGCATTGGAATTCATCATGCCGAATGGCATCTTGGCATACATGAATGTTCCACACAGGGTGGTGAAAGCCATCTTCTCTCTGTCGTCCGAGTGGACCATGATTTGGTTATATCCTGAGAAGCCATCCAACATGGACATGTTCTGAGACCCTACTACCTTTTGCAAGATGTAGTCCATTTTTGGGAGGGGGTAGTGGTGTTTGAGAGAAACCTTATTTAGATTATGGAAGTCCACGCACAATCTAATTTCGCCTCTTTTTTTCTCATGGGTACTAAGTTAGCTACCCACTTCGAGAATCTTAAGGAAACAATGATTTTGGCATCGAAAAGATTTATTACCTCTTTCTCGAACAATGACAATAACAAGGGTTTTATCCATCTCAGCTTCTGTTTGAAAGGTTTCTAATCTTCCTTGAGATGGATAACATGTTGGATCACCTTTGTGTCATATACTTTCAGATCGTCGTAGCTCCACGCAAAAACATCCGGAAAGTCTTACATGAGTTTTATGAATCTTGCTTAACCTTCGGACTGCGCGTTTTTTATAATTTTACTATCTTTGGCTTTGCCTTGGTCCTGATGTTGCAGTCTTCTACATCTTCTGCACTCGCGAAGATCCTAGGGTTCTTGGCCACGTCATTTTTGTCAAACATCTTTTCTAGCGACACCAACCGCTTTAGAATAATATTGTTCTTTAGTTGTATTATATCCCTTCCTGCGATCTAGTTATGGAAAGGGTTATCATCATTGCGCGAATCTGTGCCATCCTCCTCGTCGCCACAATATTACCCGTCAATGTTTGTGTTGGCGAACTCATTGCTCACGAGGAGGAATCTTTCCACCTGTTTATCATCGTCAAACACCTTCCAATGTTTAATGTTGTCAGGCGCTGCCAGCCTGTGCCTGACCTCGATTTCATATATTTTATCTGGAAGAGTGGGAATCTTGAAAACCGAGGCTGAGGCAGCCACCATGTCAGTGATATTATTCTATTCTCTGGGGAAAACAATCAAATCATACTCCGAAAATCCTTCGAGAAGGTCCAAAGCCATATTTTTGTATGCACGTAGTTTGGGGTGTCTGGTCTGATACACACCTTTCACCTGATTTATGATCAACTCAGAATCTTCTCACATTGCTATCCTCTGTGTGCCTAGCTCTTTCAAAACTTGTAAGCCCAAGATAATCGCTTCATACTCGGCCATGTTGTTAGTACATTCAAACATGACCTTATATGAATGCAAATTTATGTTTGTTTTAGGGGGGCTTACCCATATTCCATCTCCAGCTCCTCGGCTGACTGCGTCGTCAAAACTCATGTTCCATACCCCGTTTTCTGTGCAGTCTTCTGGGTCGACGCACTCTATGGTTTCCTGCATAGTTTTCTCATTGAATTTCATGGTGGTCATCAATCCTTCTTCCCCAAAGGTAAGCTCATTGTAGAAAATAGACAAACCCACTTCGGTGTTGACAACGTATATTGGATGAATGTGAGGCTATGTTTTGCTACTTACCATGTATTTCAGTAGCACTTCTTTGTACAACCTTCTGTCATGACCAAACACAGGGATGGTGGCGTAGGTCATATCCATCTGCAACATGCCCTTCAGCTTCATCGCCCACGATCTCGAGAGTATCATGTCAAACTTTAGAGGTATGTCTGTGATGACTATGTCCATGAACATGTTTTTTGCAGGAATTTGAGCCAACGATACAACCAGGTCCTTGATCAGACCCAAACATTTGACCTTCCTTGAATCAAAGGAGAAAAGTTCTTTGTATGGTCTAGTGACTTCTAAACCCAGCTCTTCCATGACCACCTTCGGCATGAGATTATGTGATGCACCAAAATCAAGCATGGCATTATGCAAGTTCAGATTGTGGATCTTCAGACTGACATAAAAGGGGGGACATATTCATCATCACTCGTCTCTTCGACATGCAGACCAAACAAAATGGCAAGATGGTCATAAAAAATATTCAGAGTATCGGGGGCCCCTCCCGTTTTCAACATTTTAATGATTTTTTCCCGATACTCTCCCTTTCTAATCATCTCATTGAATGGGATGGAGATTTTGATTTTTGCCATTTTGTGTTCAAAATTGAAAGGGGGACATGCTTTTTCTACCTCTTTTTCGGTCGCCTCCTGGTTTGTCTCCAGGGATTTTTTGGGGACTTCCTGCTTTAACTTCGTCTTCTCGGCCACATCCTTGGCTGAGCTATCCGGTCTCAGTCAACTTGTCGAAGGTGTGTCCACTGCAGGTTGCTTTACGGGGTCTGTTTGTTTCGTCTTGACAGGTGCATCTTTACTCCGGAGGTTATACTTCTTCTAAAAATTCATGATGGCATTCTGATAACCTTTCTTAAATTCATCCATCTCCCAAGACGGTGCATCATCTATTTCAAGTATCATACCATCGTTGGTTTCCAACACGAATTATTCATTTTGGCTCATGTATCGATCGTGTTCACTCTTCATCAAAAACACACGCGGGTTTTTGTCATCACAACAATGCATCTGGTTGTTGAAAGACTGGTCGAAATCCTCATCTGTGTAGTTGTTCTGGAAATGAGGTCACGTCTACTGGTCACCTGGGTCCCGCTACTTTATTTGAGGAATCTGACCTCTCCAGATATTCTGATTTCTCGATTGTGGGTCATTTTGTTCTCGCGCAACATGCCTGTTTCCCACATACATTCTTTCCATCATATTTTCCATGGTATTCATCATTATATTGAACTTGTTGTTTGAGGACCGTGACTTCGAAGACTGCGTGTCCCCTTGGAGATTATTGTCACCCAGATTGAACTTTGGTTTTATTTTTCCCTACGCCATCATGTTCACTTCAACTTCGACGACGTTACTCATTATGGCATCAAGGCTTGCCGATCTTATTTCTCTCAACAAGAGAGTGAAGTCATTGTCGAATGAATCTGCGTACCACAACTAAGAAACACCGGGAGGGGGATTTACTTTGGCAGGGATGGATTTGTAAACCTTCAAAAAACGAGATGAGAAATCTTGCACCGTTTCCTCCAGAGTTTTCTTCATGTTATTGTATTGCGTTAACAACTGCAAAGGGTTTTTCTTGTCCCCCCATTTATCCAAGAAGGACCTTTTGAATGCTGCGAAGTCTCGAATGCTCGTGGGAAGGAGGGATTTGAACCACTTCCTTATGTCTCCCGAGAGGATTTGTGCAAAAATCCTCATCTTTGCATCCATGTAGTCTACCTCCTCCAGGTCAATGAAGTCGTTAAACCAGTCTAGGTGTTTCTCGATGAAAATAGTTCCCTCAGCATCATAGAGTCTGATTCTTTGGCTATAATTATAAGGTAAGTCGTGTAACTGGGTAGGTAGGACAAGGTGAGTGAATCTGGCATCCATAGCCCTAGGGGGATTTGAATTTCAGGAGATATTATTCATCACCAGGGATTGGAAGTTCCTCGGGTCGAAAATAGTCTTGTCCAAACTGGTTTCTGACTAAGACCTAAACATAGTTTGCTCGAAAATGGTGTCAAAATCTAGGTTGTCGATGCTCTGCGTGCCCTCTTTAGGCAAGGACATAATTCTGTCCAGGAAAAAGAACAGGTCTGGCGCCTTCTCTTTGGCCTTGCATAGAATCTTCTCTGGGTCGTATACAGGCTTAGAGGGGTTTGGGTCAGGATTCGCTCTGGTGTAAAAGGTCTTTGGAGCCAGGTTTCCTGAGTAGTGAAACTTGGGGGGGCTACTAGTTCATTTGGACTGGAGTCGCCAGGGTAAAGGTTTCAGCTGATATGGGTGTTTGTCCCTCTGTTACCCTTAGGGGCCAAACTGCAACGTTTGTCATTTTTTTGGGGAAAATATTTTCAACTTCGTCCCCGACAACGACGCCAAAATGTTAGCACTCTGTAAATATATTTGGCTGATAAACAGATGATGAAGGTAAATTTTTCAACCAACTTTAAGACCCGAAACTAGCCTTTCATATTTGGAGAGGGCTCTCTCGGGGATGGCACGGTCTCCGCGCAGGATATGGCTTTGCGAACAGTGGCTAGATTTAACACCGATGATAAAATGTTCCTGTTTATATTGGCGCAGAAAGGTAAAACTCGGGCTATGGGGTCGGTCTGAGTAAGAGACAAAAAAAATGAATCAATGACTGGATTCGAGAGGGAAAGGCTAGGCGAGCAACAACCTTTAGTGTAAATCATAAAGTGTGGCGGGAGAAAAAACACAAGAAGCAACTCAAGAGCGCCGTTGTGGACGAATTCAGACTTAGCTTGAGAGGAAAACGTTTTGTCTAAGTGGCACAATACAACGAATCCGCAGGTTCGAGAATTCGTTCCGAAATAGACAATATGAGATATGAAATAAAAGATAACATGAAAAAAATACACAGCGAAAGAAACACAATACATCCAGCTATCACAACTAGAATATTTTCATCAAATCAAAGGACTTCTGCATTAAATTTCGATAAAAAAACTTAGACTTCGTACAATAGCATTTGTTTCTCAAAATTGCCAACCAACCTAGCTTACATTGAAAAGATGAAATATATAAGCCAGGGCGCCGCTTGGGTTGCCCTTCTTTCTAACTGCTATCTCTAGACTTGGAAAAACTACGCTGCATGCGCTAGAGACTCTTCATATGGAATTATCTAAAAATGGGCAACAATCATGCATGTCTACTGTCAACCGCCTTTAGGTTCGCCACGAGGCCTGATCGTTGGTTGGGATCGGACGTAGGGGAAAATGTGTTGTTGTATCTCTTGATCGACTATCCTGGTGAACAAGTGTCTGTCCAAAAGTTGTTATCTGTAATGTTGGTTTCGTCTTCCGTTACACACCCATATGATGGAGAGCTACGCACATCAAAAAACCGCTTGATTCTCGTGGCCATTATCAAAAGTGTGGGATGCTTCAAAGGACACGTGTCACTAAATTTTTTTCATGAAAAGGAACATTGCCCGTTAGATCTTCTCTTCCTCTGCGCTGGCAAGAGCCACACAAACTTCCTATTAGGCTGCCCCGCACTCTTCGAGATGCTCCATATGCCTTTATTCCACCAGTCTTTGTGCCTCTCACAACTGGACAATAACGTTCTAAGATTCTTTAAGCTGCCTTTTCAACCATGCTGCATTTCCTCCATGACTTTGCACAGCTACTGCTTCTGCGATTTTTGTCGCTAACTGTCATTTTAATTCCCTATTCTCCTGATAGAGCTCGGAAATTTACAACTTTTCTTATTTCAGCTACTGAGATGTCGCTTCCTCATTTGTTCCAGTGGCGTTAGCTCTCCTTGTTCTGATTCTGCATTCCCGACTCGATTTCCTGGCAAGCTCCAACTGAGTGGAGTGTTCGAGTGGTCCTTCGAATTCCAGTCCGATGTGCGAGGCTTCTAGAATTTGGGATTTCATGATCTCCTCGTTCTTTCTTGGCCTGCCGCTCCTTCGAGGCAACTATTGTCTAGAGGAGGAAACTCTTGCCATCTCCTTCTTCTGTATGAATTTATCTGTTCCTGTTGTCCCGCGACTTAAGCTGGTTTCTTCTGTAGGTGCAAGAATATTTTCTTCCACGTCCGTGGGAATGGTTGCCGTAGGCGCAAAAAAATTCCAATCTCTTTGAGGTTCAGACCTCACTGTTATGCCACTCTGCATGCCCTTTCTTATGCTATGGGAGGCTGCCATGGTGTGACCAAGATATAACCTG
This sequence comes from Picea engelmannii, assembly GCA_009831015.1. Taxonomy (NCBI): domain Eukaryota; kingdom Viridiplantae; phylum Streptophyta; class Pinopsida; order Pinales; family Pinaceae; genus Picea; species Picea engelmannii. The sequence continues at coordinate 581,582 of ML792313.1, read as the reverse complement.
CGTGCAACGTTTTGAATGAATGTATCAAGGGATAGTTCTAAATCGATTGGATTGGGAAAGATAGACTGCCAAAATAGCTTAGGCCAGGTTCTACAACTGAAGAGCACGTTGAGCATATGAGATTTATAGCAAATTGGCTAGGAGAGGAAATCATGCTAGAAATAAATGAATTTATGGTGACGAGATGTTTCCAAGTCAACCTTTGGGTTGTTCATGGAAAATCCTTGCATGTGGAATGCATGTGACATGGTTTTTTGTGCATGTATGATACGAACGCTGCAATTCTTCATTCCTTTGACCTTCATGATGAATGGATAATAACTATGGCACTTGCCGACACAAACCTTATTAACCATCTGACTCGATCGGGGCACGTAGAACTAGCCTCCTAACGAGATTTGACCTTTTGGAAAAGACATGCCCGTACCACGTACACAATTTCTGACTCTAACACCCTTTCCCATTTCCAAGGGCCAACCAACCACTTGCTGACTTCATCCTCACGGTGTTACGTACCTCCCCTCGCATGTTTGGGTGCATGGATCATTACATGACTTGAAACTGACTCTAAATGGAAAGAAAAATGGTGGCGCTAACACCATGACTTAGGAAAAAAATAAATCCATATTTAGAGGCACCATATTCTCACCATAACTTGGAAAGTTCACATTAACCACCTATGAGTAGCTATATAATACATCTGTTTACCTCTTTCAACAAAATTCTTCCATGAGAATGATCAAAGGCCATTAGAATCGACTAGTGGGTATCTCTAAGAGCCTCGCCTAAAGGGGCACAAGACACCACCACATCGGTGTGGATGGATAGTTCGGTTGACAAAGATGTCTTGGATGAAGGCAAGACACACATTTCGATCTTTCCTTGGAAATAAAAACTTTGGATGGACACCTTGGCCCATTGGAAATATAATGCAGATAGGCTGCGGAGAATTGGGTGCCTCTACGGATAGATAGGGTAGTCTGCAAATGGAATTTGGAGAGTTGGGTGCTCCTATGGATGGATAGGGAACACTGCAGATGGAGTCAAGTTGGACGCACCAAGGAGTGGGGAGGACTTGGACAGATACTTAAGGAGTTGGAGTAATGAGACTTATACAAATCATTTGGGAAATTCACACTTGGGGATTGTGATGGGTAGTCGAGGTGCCTTCAGGCAAAATTTTTCATGGATCGTGATCAAAAAACACAATTTTTAGGTGTACTCCCTTGGGCATGAGTTCATTGGGTGCACTTGGATGTGAATAGGAGTTGTAGATAGACGAATGGCCTTGAGATGTTTGAGATGAATTAGTGGATGGGTTGAATCGGGTGTGGATGACCCAAGAAGACAAACAACTAGGAAATATCGAGATGTCTTAGATGTGGACTTGGCATGGCAAAGAGGTTTGGTGGAATGAGTTGGCTTGAGGTGAGCTTGGGTCCATACAACACAACTTTCCAAGTGATAGGAAATACACATATAAGTAGTGGATGCCTCATGGAGCTAAGAATCTGGTCCAGATTATTTTTGGCACAAAATGAGAGTGGAGATATAATAAAGCAATGTACAGAGATATCTCGGATATCCAATAATATAACATAAATGTATCAGAGATGAAACCATAAACACATAGATACAACAATACACAATTTTCTATTAATGAGCGAAAATGTACAAAGATTGTAAAAATACAAAGTGAAAGACTCGCTAGAATGGTGGCAGCTTATCTCTGAGAAGAGATGTGTCCGCTACTCGCATTCGCAAGAATATGATTTTACAATGAGGCTCCAAAGGCCTTTTTGTCATAAATAAAATCCAAAACCCTAACCCTGAAAGATGAAAATCCAATAGTTTTGTGGACCCCGTTTTGTGTAGCTTGGTGTATCAACTTCCTGGGGGCATAACTTTGACATACAATCTCTGTTTGGGGCGCACGATATCTCGTTGGAAAGGTATCTTCGAGGAGATTCATTTCGGGGGCTCAATTAGAGCCTTCGAATATCATTGAGAATATCGATCCCGAAAAACCTTCATTTAGGCCCTCAAAATGGCCCCGGAAGTTAAAAACTGCTAAAAATAGTAAATTGCCAAAATTGTCAGAAAATTGTTTTGATCCAGTTGGAAGAGGTGGGCGGCCATCGATATCCACCTGGATCAGAATCATCCAAGGTGGATCACTCATCATATAATAAAGATAAATGCAATGAGTTCTACTATTGTGCCAAGAAGGGGGACAATGGGGTGACTTGTGTTGTCTTGGTGAGAAGAAGAATAGAACAAGACTATGGAAGCATACTTGAAAAATTTATTGGGTTGGTTTGTACAAGGATATTGGGGTAGTTTTGGGCATGAGGTTGATTTGATTTAGTTACTTTGTATTACTATAATTGGGCCGTAGGTAGAGCCACACCATCCCCATTGTGTTGTATCATATGTAACATACTTCTATATGGAATAAAAGGGTGTTAGGCACTAGCTTGGTGCTTCCCAACCTCATATGTTGTGTACTTATGTGGATGTTCCATGAGTTGGAATGTTGTTTCTCTTTGCATACTTTTTATTTTCCAAGTGTAATATTGGTTAAGTATATGTATTGTCGCAGAACATTTTGAGGCCATAGTTGGATGTGCACCTAGTATGCTTGTTGGATATATTGAGTTGAATAAGACCTGGTATATTCGACTTGTTGTAGCTCAAGGAAATGTTATGGGAAGAACTTGAGTGAAGAGGTGTATTTTGGTTGTAGTAGGCATTGTTTGGCCAAGCCACGACGACTGAGGTAAGGAAATTGTGTATTACCATAGGTGCTAGAACGACTTGGGTGCACCAAGTCAAAACAAAAAATTATTGGTGCATTGTAGGTCCATGACAATTGGTATCATAGCTTTCTTTGTGATAGATTGATGCTCTTCACCATCGTCACTTCCGAGACAATTTGTATCAGAGCATGTTTGAGCTTTCTTTGGAGCTTATTGTGGACACAATTGATTCTAGAGTAAGTTTTGGGTTCACAATTTGACTTCACGATGGCTTGATTGCTTCAACTGATAAGTGCAAAGTTCATTGTGAGGTGACAGGATTTGGGGACTAATTTCTAGGCACATGGGAATATGACCATGAGGAGTGCATAGGTGGAAGATAGGTGACATGGACTGGTTTGAAGAGTGTGGACTTGTACCTTGGTGTAGAAGGCAATCAAGACAGTCCTGCATGGAGCATCTTTGTTGACTTGAACAAGTTTGGATGGAAGGTCATGGACATGGATCACAAGATGAAGGGATGAACATAATTTGTTTTATGGTTGCAACTATCATTGAAGTGGAACCATTGAAGCAACTAAGTGTGACTTCATTAAACATGTATGCATGTTCTTTTATTTTTTCATTTTTAGAATGTTCCGATGGTTGGTTCTTTGAAGGGGAAGTTGGGAGAGTTGGAGGAAGTACAAGTAAAACCCACTTTGATGGATGAGTTGATAGACTTGGGAGTATCTTGGGTGTTGCACACTTCAAAGACAACCTTGGACATTTTGAGTTCCTTGATGGAAAGTTGGGGCAAACTTGTAGGAAAAATATTAGAGTAACAAGGTACTTCGATGAGTCCCTTGTTGGAAATAGGGCCGTCTCATGTTGTGGATATCATAGGTGGCCTTGACAGTTTCCTGTATCTCTCTTTTCATTGATTGAAGCCTTGGGTGGCCCATTTCCATGAAGCAGGAAGTAGAGCCTAAGGGGAACTTGGAGGTGCCAAGTTCGATGAATGGGGAAGATGACCATGGAGGAGTTATTCATGCATAACTTGCAATGGAAGTATGCCATCCTCTCCTCCCTAGTGAAAATGATGGACTGGGCAGAGGTTTGTACAATTTTGCACACTAGTGCATGAGTGCCATAAAGTATTTGTCGAGTTGTGAAGTCAACTTGAAAACCTTGCAGAGGAAGTGAAGTTTTTCCTTGGGAAACCATGATTGTAGAGCCAGAGTATTGAATGCTTGCTTGGTGAGGCAAGTTAGTTTCATTCTAGGTAATAGATGGAGAAATCAAAGCAATCGAGCAAGAGAACATTGACATTTGACTTGTATGGGAAACTAGAAATACATACCAAACAACTTGGACATTTCTCTCCCACCTTTGGTATGGGGATTAGGTTGACGCAAAGCTCTCCTTGGGTAGCTTGTTAATGATTTCCAGATAACTAAGAGATCAAAAGGATCGTTGGTTGGAGGTGTGACTGAAGTATTGGTGTATACATGTGTCTCCTTGACAAAGAGGTATGGAAATTATTCACTAACTCATTTGAATTAGGATGCTTTGGATGGATTGTTGAGGCAATTGATGGGTGTGGACATGTTGGCCACCCTCATTTTGGATGTTGAGTTGTGGAATGTGACTCCACGGTTGGAGACAAAGGAGGGGACTTTGCCTCAGTCCAAAGGAATTGTGTGAATGAACTTGGTGCACCATGAAAATATCATTCTGGGCATGGTGTGCATTTCTCATTACTTGGGAATGATGATTGGGCGGGGCACTTGACTATCTCAAGACATGGAGAAGTTCATGTACAAGGGAATGGTAGGTTGATTGAAGTAGTGGTGCAGTAGCAAGTTTGGACATGCAAAGACTTTGAAAGTTGGAGTACATAGGCTTTCCATAATGGGAACCATGGGGACGACAATGGTTATGTGATGGATTTTCATTTGGCCAAACAGGATGACTCATATCTGAGTGGGGAGATGAAGATGATGGAGCATTTAACCAAGGAATCCAAGAAGAATTTGACCTGTATGGGTAGGATTGGTAGTGGACCAAGATTATTAGATGGAGGTCCAATGACCTTGGTATGTAAACCAAGGAGGAAGCTAAACATGTATAATTTTAAGGATGAAAATTTATATTAAAATGTAGAAACCTAGGCTAATAGTACTAGTCCTTAATATGAAAAATGTAAAATGTTTGGCGATTTTTAAGTTAAATTACTTTTATTCTATGGAATTTGGGTGAATCCTTTTTAGAAAAAATGGAAATTGGTGAATAATTTTTTGGGAAAAACCATGGAAAATTATCTCATTTGTGAAATTTAGCCCCTAAAATCATCTATGAAGCTAAACTCTTCTTGGATGCACTAGGGGAATCATTGGAAAGAAGATCCATAAATCACATGATTATTGGAAGAATGTGAGGGAATAACTGGATTTGATGTGCCTTGATGGTTTTTCGTTGCATAAGCATGGAGAGGTTCCAATATATTCACTTGAATTAGACACAGGATGGACTGGGGACATTGGTAGTAGTTTTGGCATCCACTTGCCATGAAATCTCATTGAGCTACAATAGATTGACTAGATGCCAAAGAATTGATAGTGGAGTCTAGTGTGCCTTTGAGAGGGTACTTTGGAGAAATTTTGTCTTGGAGCGACTTGACAGAACGATAGACAAAAGTGGATACTTTTCATTGGTTTGAAGAAGACAACAAAATGTTGGGTTGCAAAAGGTAACTTGACAATTGAGGCAAGAGTGGTGACCTTACCTTGGTCCATGAAGATTTGTGCAAAGTGATTGAGTTATAGATGGGAAAGACTATTTTTGAACATGGGGACATGCATTCTGACATATTGGATGTGATGATTGGATTAGCTACCCAATTGGTTCAATAATTGAGGTGGCCAGTGTGTGAAAGCATGACAATGAGGTTGAAGTATAGATGCTTTAGTAGGTCCAAGGGGCACAAAACTTAGAAATTTTAACAATCTTCTTAAGGAATGTTGGACAACAACAATTATAGGAGACAATAACAATCATGGTATGTTAGGGTGAAACCACTGTAGTAAGGAAACAACAACTTGAAGCATTGGTGACAAAATTTTTGCATGAGGCATTTGTCCATGGGGTGGAAGGAGAGGTTACATGATAGCTTTGGATAGAAAACAATATGGAGAGTTGGGTGCCTATTGTGGATGTTTGTGTACATGTTGACTTTTAGAAATTTGGGGTTTCCAACAGTCATTGGTGCAGAACTTTGGGTTCCCAGTAGACATCCACACAAAATTTGTGGTTTTCAATGGCCTTTGGTTGCAGATAGATGCATGAGTTCGGGAAGTGACTTGAGGATAATACATTCTTGCAGATGTTGTCGAGGACACCATCAAATTTCAGTGGGAGAGGATGTAAGACACTCACATAGAGGGGTGCAGATGGAAAATTTGGTTGATAAAGACACCTTGGATGGAGGCAAGGCACGCATTTTGAGGTTTCCTTGGCAAGGTAGGATTTGGAAAAATGTTTTGGCCTATTGGAAAGATAATGAAGATAGCCTGTGGAGACTTGGGAACCCCTGCAAATAAACATGGAACTCCGTGGATGGACTAGAGGGACTTGGGTGCTCGTACAGATGAAGAATGTGTGTTGTAGATGAAGTCAAGTTGGACACACCAAGGAGTGGGGTGGAATTGGATAGAGACTTGAGGAGTTGGAGTACTGAGAATTATATGAATAAGTTGAGTGGGCTATCCACACTTGGGGATTGTGACGAGAGGTCGAGGTTCCTTCGGGCATAAATTTTCGTGGATCGCAATCGTGAACCATACTTGTCGAGTGTACTTCCTTGGGCATTAGTTAACTAGGTGCCTTGGGCACACTTGGATGTGGGAAGGAGATGAAAATGGATGGATGAAATTGATGTGTTTGATATGACTTGGTGGATAGTCCGACCCAAGTGTAAACAACTTGGGTAGACAAACAACTAGGAGGGATGGATATGTATTGGACATGTAACTGATGTAGTGGAGATGTTTAGTGGAATGAGTCGACTTGAGGTGAGCTTGGGTCCATTTCATGTGACACAACTTGCCTAATTATGGGAAATTCATGTATAAGTAGTGGATGCATCATGGAGTTAAGGATCATTCAACATGGATAACTCATCATCCAAGAAGGAGAAAGGCAAGGATTTTTGTGGTTGGTTCAAGAATGGGTGCAATGGGGTGACTTGTATTGTCTTTGTGAGATGAAGAATGGAATAGGACTGTGGAAACATACCTACGAAAGTTCTTGGGTTGGATTGTACAAGGTCATTTGGGAACTTCTGGGCATGAGGATGATTTTCCTTAATTACTTTGTATTGGTGTAATTGGGTTGCAGGTAGGTCTGCATTATTCCCATTGTATTGTGTCATATGTAACATTATTCTATATGGAATAAAAGGGTGTTAGGCACTATCTTGGTGAAACCCAACCTCAAATGTTGTGTACTTGTGCAAATGTTTCATGTGTTTGAATGTTTTTTTTCTTTGCATACTTGTTATTGCCTAAGTGTAATTTTGGTTAAGCATAAGTATTGCTGCAAAATGTTTTGAAGCCACGATTGTATGTGCTCTTAGTATGCTTCTTAGATAGATTGAGTTGAGAAGGATGTGGTGTATCCATCTTGTTGTCGCTCAAGGAAAAGTTATGAGAACACCTTGAATGAAGACGCATGGTTTGGTTGTAGTAGACGTTGGTTGGCCAAGCCACGACAACTGAGGTAAGGCAATGCAACATGATTGCAGGTGATAAAACAACTTGGGTGTACCAAGTCAAAGAAAAAAATTCCAAGTGGACTGCAGGTGCTGAAAACACTTGGGTGCACCAAGTCCAAGTAAAAAATTTCAAGTGGGCTGCAGGTCCATGAGAGTAACCTCATTGTGATTTAGAATTCACTACAATGTAAATAAGATTTACGTCATAGTCATTTAAAAATAATTGAATGTACCCCCTACCTTTCCAAAATATACGACATAGGACAGAAAAACAAAGCTTTGACAAAATTGGTAGTTTTCCATGATTGCAGAGTTAGTTGGTAATAACATCAAAAATACACATGAACTCGGACCTGCTCAGACCAACTTCCCTTGTCTACATTTTTAGTTTAATTCTGATTCATTACAAGTTTTTCCTGAATCTATTATATTCTCTCTTGGTGAGTGTCAGCTACGGGGTAATTTGAAATTCGGATTTTCCATAGCTTCAAAAACCTCCCTTTAAATTTGGTATTTTCTTCCATGATTTTAAGGTTCTCATTGACTGCACTCTTCTACGATGGAATCCTCCACTTTCAATAGGTCCAGAGAATCTAGTAGGTGTTCTGTGGCTTCTTTGAAGTTTGAACATAATGAATTCCATGAAAATTTCATGCATGCCATTCACACCACATAGTCTCTTCTTGATTCTTTACAATATCTTTTTTCAATTCCCACGACAATATATTGACACTAGGCTTCCCTCTCTTGCATGATGGGAATCATGATTCTTTCTTAGATTCCTTTTTAATTCTCTTCCCCATCAGGCTACAACCAACTGTAAAACTCATGACAAAGAGAAACCATACATGCTATGAAATTTGAATACAGAATGAGACATATAATGCAATTTTATAGAAATTAGATTTTGGAGATCTTTCTTTTCTAGCAGAAAAATTTACATGGAGAGAAATATTTTAGTATTCCTCATCTTCTTCATGCTCTCCATTTTATGCGTGATTGAATATGCCAGTTCCTATGAAATAAATTCTAAATGCTAAACGGGTGGCTAGAAACACTATTACAATGTAGTGTTTTAAAACCTATTTACCTTAATTTCATGTTCTTTGAGAAACATTTTGAAGTTTGGACACTCATCTTCATCTGCCTCATGGTTCTTATGATATTTTGATGTCTATATCCTCCAAGTGATGTAGACAATCACTTTCTTTCAACCAAGTGTGAATATTTTCTATTTTTTTGTGATATTAGAGGTCAACATTTGCTTGTGGTCTATCCAGACTTCAATTTGTTGAGATAGTTGAAAATTTAGAAGGTTCTTGAATTCCACTCTTTCTTATTGTTAGAGTGAAATGTATTAAGTCCATGACCAACAAATCATAATTGACCAAAAATTCAATGTATGTATACATAGCTCTGTTGTATATTTTATTCAGAAACTAATGTTATATTATCTATTTGGTTTTTGTTAGGTCATGACAGTTGAGAAGGATTGTGTTATTAAATAACGAACATATATCATATTCTACTTTCAATAAGTGATCCAAGAATATCTAAGGAACTCTCATAGAGGTCCAGGAGGATTCAAAACGCTCACAAAGGTCCTAGGGGATCCATAAATGCTCAAAATTTGACCATTTCAAATCATCCTGAAAATGGCATCATTGCGTAGAGCTTGTCGTAATCTTTCCAACGATGCAAATGACAAGTCAAATGGAGTTCTAATGCAAAATTTATAAGCAATCAAAGTTTGGATCAACCAAGTCAAAGGTCAAAGTACATGGGAAAAAAAAGGTGACACATGTTACCACTATAAGGGTAACACATGACACATGGTTATTGGCAACTGACTGGGAAGATCGTACCTCCAGGTGGATGAATTGCAGGCACACAAGTGGTCCAGTCATATGATGAAATGTGGCATGTATGAGCCAATGAGAGGTCTCCACGTGGAAACCTCCCATTGGCCAATATTGGTTAAGTTGTTTAAAATTATGGAGTCGACGAAGGTTGAACCTTTAACCTCCACAATCATCCAAAGGTATTAACAAAACCCCACTACCAACACAACACCACATGGTTCTTACCATATGTATGTTTTAAATTTTATTTAAATTCATGTAATATTTCGTTTGTGGGGGAAAATGGGCTAAGGGATAGCCCCCAGCCCCCGGTCCATACACTATGCCATAAAACCATGTCATAGTCACAAAGGGGATAACAAATAATGCCAACGGGTTTAAATGTATATACCATATATTATATATGGTATATATCATATACAATGCAATAACCAACGAATGTATATATAACCACATATATAACAAAACAATGGATATGCTAACCAAAGAGAGGATCGCGAGAATAGAACCTCGGACCTCCTCCATATTTAACAATGGTTTTAACCATTGTGCTAATGAACCAAATTATTATGAGATTCCTCCCAAAATAAAGTTAAGTTTGCAGCTAATGTGGACAAAAGTTGGAAGTCCATGCCCTATATATTGGGCATGGATCCCAATGCATGGATACACATCTTGAGGTTTGCACGTGCTCCAATATGCACGGATCCCAAAACTTTGCACAGATCCTGAGGTATTGAACAATAATAAATTTGTTGGAATAATGAGAGGGGGTGAATCAATATGAACACTTTAATATCACTTTTAACCACAATATGTAATAATTAACATCATCAACAATATATCATCAATATATCATGAGAAACATAAATCAACTGAGCATAATAGACATCCACATAAACACAACACACTAGAATTTACGTGGAAAGCGAAATTAGAGAAAACCACATAGAGTTTTTCTTATATATCAAAATAATACATTCATTGGAAGCACCAACTTCTCAATTCTCCATCTACAACTGGAAGGAGGCTACGACCCCCTAATTACAGGTTCCAACCTGAAGGAAGCTACAACTCCCTAAATTCCTAGGCTCCAACCAAAAGGAGGCTACAGTCCCCTGATTATCAGGATCCAACCTAAAGGAAGCTCCAAATCCTTATGTTCTCCGAAAAAAACTGGAAGGAGGCTACAACCCCCTTTCCTTGCCCCGCCCCCCTGCCCTGAAATATAATGTAGACCAACTATCACTACCACAATCACTACCACTGCCACTGTCACTGTCACTGTCACTGTCACTGTCACTGCCACTATCACTGTCACATCAAATTGTAACCTATCACATCAACTTGTCACTGAATCCAACCTGTCACTATATTTGACCTGTAACTGATCTTCAACATGAGCTATACAAAAACATGTACCATATCATCCATCAAATGTGTACCAACATATGCAGTATAACATGCATCAATCATGTACCATAATATATGCCAAATGTAGATACCATAACATCAATGATCAGTAGCTAATCATATATCAAATCATGTATCATGTACTAGAGCATCAAGCATGCATAAAACCTGTACCATATGCCATAACATAGATTTGTACCATATCATCAATGAAGTGCCTCAAAGAACCAAAGCATGTGCTTCATGCATATTCCACCATACATCAAGTATATACCTCAAGCA
>ML792313.1:530700-565415 GCA_009831015.1 Picea engelmannii | reverse complement strand
GACTAGTTTGGGATTAGTCAACAACCCTAACTTGAAATAATAATAACTATGTACATGTAATGAATAAAGATCTGAAAATAGTACACAATTTTCTTTAGTTTTTTTATGCAATTCCTCTAGGTGTCACTGCTTGGAACCTCTCAGAAAATGAGTTATAGAGAAAAATGATATACCTTGCTAAATTCTGGCTTATTCTAGAGAGAGAACTTGTAGAGCGTGCCCCACACAAAATATTTGTTGAATGGATCTGAAAATGTTACACAGAATAATACACACTGTACTCTAACCAACACATTTGGTATTACTAAATTTGGATCTGTTATGAAGAAGTTATGACGTTTTTACTCGAAACACCTGTTTTAGATTAGTTTTAGGACTAGCCACAAACCCTATTTTCCACGTAGTGTAACTCCAAAAATACAACGAACCGCAAGATGAATTTTTACCACAAATATTTGGATATGTTTCCTCAATGTCCTATCAATTTCACGGTCTGAATCATTCTATAAAAACCGTTATTGAAAAAATGGTGAGATGACCTGTAAATAACATACCTTAGAAAGCATCATCAAAAGAATTTATCCTCCCTTGAATTCCGACCTTCTTTTCTTCACCTTCCCTTTGAAATTCAGCTTAGATATCCTTTGGTTACCTCAGTCACCTATATATATTCAATATTCTCAAGTGTTATGTAAAATGAGAGAGCCTTGCCTCTTATTTATACTCTCCAAGTAGCTTTCTTAGAAGCATCTTCTAGGTCATTTTGTCCACTTTCCTTATTTTAGGGTTAACCCACTTCTAATTTCTCCATTAAATTTATTATTTAAATAATTTATTTTGCATTCACTTTGAATTATAGTACACTCATCACTTCACTTTATTATTTTCCTTCTAAGATCTCTTAAACCACTTTGACTACTTTGACCTTTTGGGGCTTCTAGATGACATATGAGGGTCCTCCAACTTCGTAAGGCCATAAATCTCAAAAAATGAGGAGTTATGTGACGTTCCACATACCACCAGAAATGGAATGCAATGTACTATCCATATAGAGTAGTCTTACCTACAAATATATCAAAATGCATACCATTATCCATCAAACAAACTTGGGTCCATTACCCAAACCTGGGTTCTCCAACTTCTCATGGCCATAACTCTCTAACCGTGAGGAGTTATGTGATGTTCCACATACCACCAAAAATGGAATGACATGTACTATTCATATAGAATAGTATTACCTTCAAATATATTAAAACTCATACCATTATACACGAAACAACCTTGGGTCCATTACCCAAACCTTTGTGCTACCAGAATTCACTACCGGACTTTCTTCAAGGGTTGACATCAATGAAAACCAACCTTAATAAACAAATACATCCACACCCTTTTGACTTGTAACCTGCATATACCTCATAAAATAGGGTTACTCACATTTGCTGCATCTCTGAGACTTTCACACTTCTCACTTGTCGCTACCTCAGATTTTACCATCACAAAACTTGCCAATATATCACTAGTTCACTAGAATATGTTCAATAGAATGAGTGAGTGAATGTACTTGTGAATGAATCTTTGAGGTATATTTATACTTTTCCTTGGTAAACTGTTTCCTTAACTTAAGGGCTTCTTGAATTTCTTACTTTACCTTTTCATTAAAGACTTGTAACCAACTAGGGGATTCTTGACCATTCTTTGGGGATTCTAACTTCATAAGGCCATAACTCCTCAACCGTGAGGAACTACATGGCGTACCACCTATCACGGAAAATGGAATGATGAGGAATATCCATCCATGAATGAGTTACCTGCATTTAAATTGTCTTTCATGACCTTTTTCCTTGATCAAATACAGGTTCTATAACCATACTTTTGGGGCTACTAGAATTCTTCAAGGGTTTACATCAATGAAAACCAATATTTAAACAATATATCCCTTTAGCATTGAAGGAAACACTAATTCCATGGGAACATTCATGCTCTTTCTCATGCTCCTCTTGTGATCATCGCTCCCCCTGTGACCATCACTCCCCTTGTCTCTATGCATATGCTATTTCTTTTTGTTTCCATGCATATTTTCTTTCTCTCCCCCTTTGGTATCAATGGAAAAGGGTATTCCTCCATGGGGATGCTCCCCCTATCTACAAGCCTCTGCTTTCTCTTCATGGTGCTTCCTCGTGTAAAAATTTGATGTATATGAAAAACATTCAAATGATTCTTTGCTTGTATTCTTCAAGTGTTCTACTGCTCTCCCCCTATCTTACTATGCCTAAATCCATGTGAATCACTATGGGGTAGAAAATATTCCAATTTTATGTCGAAGATACTCAAATCTCTCCCTCGAAAGAGGTTTGGTGAAGATATCTACAATCTGTTCTTTTGTCCTTATGTACTCTAGCTTGATGTTCTTCTTTTTAGTCTATTCCTGTAGAAAGTGATACTTGATTGGAATGTGTTTCTTCTTGGAATGCTTCACTAGATTCTTGGAGATACTAATAGTGCCGGTCTTGTCACAAAGTATTGAAATGGGATCATTATACCTCACTTGTATATCCTGCAAAGTTTATTTCGTCCACAAAACTTGAGTGCAACATGCTACCGCTGCAATATATTCTGCTTTTGTTGTGGACAAAGATACTAATGTCTGTTTCTTGCTTAGCCATGATACCAGATAATCACCCAAGTATAAGGATGCTCCACTTGTACTTCTTCTATTGTCAATTCTTCCTGCCCGATCTACATCTGTGTAGGAAACCAAAGATAGATCATTCCCTTTTGGATACCATAAGACAAACTCTTTTGTTTCCTTGAGATATCTAAATATTCTCTTTACTGCCATAACATGTGCTTCTTTAGGTGCTGCTTGAAATCTCATAAATTGTCCAACAAATTGCATCACATACGATATCGATGTTGTCACATAGAGTAATATTCCAATCATCGATCTGTAGAGTTTCTCATCTGCATCCTTCGATTCATCATCCTTTCACAACTTGCAACTGGTCTGCATAAGAGTACTCACGGGTTTGAAATCTTCCATTCCAAACTGCTTTATCATTTCTCTGATATACTTGGTATGCAATATGAAAATAACTTTATCACGCTAACATATATGTAATCCCAAAAATAAGTTCAAATCATTGAGAAAAGACATTTCAAACTCATTTTTCATATCTCTGGAAAACTTCTGACTCATCCTGTCATCATCACTTCTGAAGATAATGTCATCTACATAATATTCAATTATCAATATACTATCTCGATCCACTTTTATGTAGAGATTATTGTTTCCATTACCTTTCTTGAATCCTTGTTTCTTTAGTTATATGTATAATCTTGAATACCATGCTTTAGGATCTTCTTAGAGTCCATACGGTGTTGTCTTCAATCTGCAAACATAATCTTTCTTTACTAATAGTAGAAACCCTTTAGGCTGTTCGATGTAGAATTCTTCTTCTAATTCCCCATTTAGAAAAGACTATTTTACATCCATCTGATACACCTTGATTCTTTTTGAACATGTGTAGGCTAAGATCAATTTTATAGCTTCCATCCTCAAAACTGGGGAAAATTTTTCTTCAAAATTTATACCTTCAATATGAGTGTATCCTTTACATATTAACCTTTCTTTGTTTATGGTTACCTGTCCATATTCATTCAATTCTTTTCGGAAAACCCACTTTGTACCAATCAAGTTCTTTTTCTTCGGTCTTGGAACTAGTTCCCATGTGTCATTCTTCTCTATCTGATCCAATTCTTCATCCATAGCCTTGATCCAATGTTCATCTTTGCTGGCCTCTTCAAAACTGCTTGGTTCAACTGTAGATAACAATGATAGGTGTTGTTGTTCTGGAGAGACTACTCTTCTTCAAGTTTCAACTCTTGCATATTTTTTCCCAATGATCTATTCTGGTGGATGATTTTTCTGTACTCGTCAACTAGATGTCTTAGGAGGTATCTGCTGCTCATATTCCTCTTGTTCTTCTTCTGGATGCTCTTCTTCTTCTTCTTATTTTAGATCTTCCTCATTATCCTACTCTTCAGAATCTTAGCTTACTTATTTTCTCTTATGTACATATATCTAGTCAATCATTACATTGATGCTTTCCATGATCTGTTGAGTCTTGGACTGAAACATTTATATGATTTTCTTTTGCTTGAATACCCAACTAGTATGCCCTTATCAACTCGGGAGTCAAAATTTCCAAGCCCACCATCTTCTCTTTTGATATAAAATTTTCTTCCAAATACTCTGAAATGATTCACATTTGCATGTCTTCCTTTCCATAATTCATAGGGAGTCTTATCACTATTACTTCTGAGAACTTCTCTGTTCAGTATGTAAACTTCTGTATGTAATTCTTGTGCCAAAAATATGTCACTCAACTTGGAATCTTTCAACATGGTTCTGGACATTTCCTGTACTATTTTGTTCTTCCGTTCGACAACTCCATTTTGCTGAGGTGTCCTGGCTTCCGAGAATTGTCTCTTTATTCCATGTTTTCCAAAACAATTCATGAATTCCTTTGATGTAAATTCTCCTCCATTGTCTAATCTGAAGCACTTGATTTTCGAGTCCATTTCAGTTTCAACCATATCTCTGTATATCTTGAAGTGTTCACAATCCTTTGACTTCTTCCTGAGAAATAAAACTGTAGTCATTCTTGTGTAATCATCAACCAATAACATAAAGTATTGTTTTCCATTTAATCCTTCATTCTTATAGGTCCACATAGATCAGTGTGTACAATTCCCAATGTTTTTGTCGTGGAGCACTCTTTTGATTTGAACTTGGTCCTGGTTTGTTTTCCTTGTAGACAATGATCACATAGAGTATTTGATGGCTTTGAAATCTCAGACATTTATTTCATTGCTTCCTTTATGCTAATTTTGACCAGGTTATCAAAGTTCATGTGATCCATTCTTTTGTTCTAGAGCCAACTTTCATTTTCCTTTCCTAAGCAACATCTTTCCTTTCCAATTTCATTCATGACATATATGTTGTTTGGATTTCTTCTAGTTGTATCCACCAACTTGCCTGACCCTTCTTTCCCTATCTCACATTTCTCTGAGTCAAACACAATCTTGTGTCCTTGACCACACATTTGAATTACACTTATTAGATTGTGCTTCATATCTTCGACCAATAGAACATTTTCTACCTTGACATTTTTGCTTCCAAGCTTGACTATGCCTCTTCCTATAATTTTGGACGAGTTATCATTTCCAAAAGAAACCGATCCATCTCATTCCTTCTTTAGTGCCAAAAACCTATTATTTTCACCATTCATGTGCTTCAAACAACCACTGTCAACATACCACTCGATTTTCTTGTGTTGATATTGTAAAGAAAGCGAGCATTCTTCAATATTGAATTGATCTTGCTTCCTTCTCCATATCCTTTTTGGTTCTTGTTTGATATTCTGCTTTGGTTCCCTTGGAACAATAATCAGTCTACAATATTTGGCCATGTGTCCAAAGTTGTTGCACTTGTAGCACTCTACTTCATTACTTAGTGAACCAAAACTGTTGTGATTTCTGTTCTGTGTTTCGTGTGACCTAGGATTACTGTTGCTTGAATATCCTTCATAGTTGCTTCCGTTCTTTTCATAGGCTCTACAGTTTGTAGCTTTGTGTCCAAAATTGTTACAAGAATAACATAAACCAAGAAAAATAGTTTGATACTAGGATGTAGGGGATCTTCTGAATGTTGTTTCTCTTTTGAAGCCTTCTTCTTCTTGAGATGTTGCTGATTGCTGATTCTGTGTTCTGAATCTTCTAGGTGGTCTAGTTCCTTTGTGATTTTCTTCTTGAGTTCCTATGAATATTTTTTCATAGGTTCTCTGTTCGTCTTCTTGTTCTATTTTCTTGGAGCTCGAGCCTTTCTCAGTCTGCATATGGTTTTATCCCAACCCGGACCTATCATAGTATGGTCTTTGACTACTGATGATCTTATCCAATATTTTGGTGCTATTTCGCTGCATATCTTTCCTCTGAAGATCTTTTCTTAAGGTGGCTATTTATGCTTCCAATATTTCAATCATATTCTCTTTATCTTCTAACTGATTTCTAAGTGTTTCTTCAATCCTTCTATTTTCTTCGACCTAGATTTTTAACTTCATGATTATCTGTTCGATTTTTTCTGAGTTGGAATTTTGAAATCCTTCTTTCTTATTTAACTCTGACTTGAGTGACTTGATTTTCTTTCTTTATTTCCCTAGTTCTTCTAAGGCACTAATTAATTCTTCTTTGAGATTGACTTGACTTCTTCTTCAGAATCCTCTTCATCATAATCTACTACCATGAAGACTACTTTTTCTAAATCACAGCCACTATCATCATCCTCGTTTGATGAGGAGTGATCTTCCTTTGAGTAGAATCTTTTCTTGAAGAATTTGTTTTTGTTCCTTCTCTTGTCTCCCTTTTGAATTTTCTTTTTCTTCTTAGGATCTTCTTCTTCATCGCTACCTTTATTCTTAGCATAAGGAAATTTCAAAGCAAAATGATCAATACCATCACATTTAAAACATTTCAATGGAAGCATACCTTTGTACTTGTTGGTTCCTATTTTTAACTTCCTTACGAAGTTTTCCACTTCTTCATCTTCCTTTGAATCATGGTTGTAGCTGCAATCTAGTTTTGTCTTTTTCTTGTTTTGCTTCTTCGTCTTCTTGGATGCTTTGAACGATGCTTCATTTGTGACTGGGTTCTCTTGTTCTATCCTCATTTCATAAGCTATGAATATTCCATGTAGCCTGTCTATCCTCAAAGTGTCAAGATCTTCTCTTTCTTCCAGGGTTGATATCTTAGGATCACATCTCATAGGTAGAGATCTTAGAATCTTTTAAATGACCAATGAATCATAAACTTCTTCTCCTAGTCCTCTAATAGTGTTCACTATTTTGTCACCTCGTAGAAAGTAGGCTGCAATGTCTTCATCTTCCTTCATTTTTAGTTGCTCAAACTTATCTGTGAGGGTTTGAGGCTTATCTCCCTTGACTTTGGTATCTCCTTCGTAAATATTTTGAAGTTTATCCCAAAAATCCTTTGCGGTCTTGCAATGCATAACTTTGAAAAATACTGAATCATCCAAACTACTCAGAATGGTGTCTTTAGACTTTGAGTTGTTTTCGATGAGTTTCTTTACATCTTTATCAGTTGGGGGAGTGGTTGGCATTGCATATCCGTCTACTACTGACTGCGAAACATCAAATCCCTATTCCTATAAAAAGGTTTGCATCCTTTTATTCCAAAATGCATAGTTCTGTCCATCAAACCTTGGTGTTGCAATCTTAACATATTCCATGATCTCCTTCCAGTGGTTAAACTATTTCTTGAAGGATCAAATTTGATACCAATTGTTGGAATACTGAGAGGNNGGGGGGGGTGAATCAATATGAGAACTTTAATATCACTTTTAACCATAATATGTAATCATTAACATCATCAACAATATATCATCAATATATCATGAGAAATATAAATCAGCAGAGCATAATAGACATCCACAGAAACACAATACACCAGAATTTACATGGAAACCCAAATGGGAGAAAGCCACATAATGTCTTATATATCAAAATAATACATTCATTGGAAGCACCAACTGCCCAATTCTCCAGCTACAAATGGAAAGAGGATATGACCCCCTATTTATAAGATCCAACATGAAGGAAGATACAACTCCCTAAATTCTACGGATCCAACCAAAAGGAGGATATAACCCCCTGATTATCAATCTCTAACTTGAAGGAAGCTCCAACTACTCATGTTCTCCGACACCAACCATAAGGAGACTACAACCCCCTTTCCTTGCCCTGTTCTGATGCCCTGAAATATAAATGTAGACCAACTATCACTACCATAATCACTGCCACTATCATTGTCACTACCACTGTCACTGTCACATCAACATGTAACCTGTCACTGAATCCAACCTGTCATTGTATCCAAAATGTAACTGATCTTCAACATGAGCTATACCAAAACCTGTACCATCTCATCCATCAAATGTGTACCAACATATGCAGTATAACATGCATCAATCATGTACCATAATATATGCCAAATGTAGATACCATAACATCAATGATGAGTAGATAATCATACATAAAATCATGTATCATGTACTAGAGCATCAACCATGCATAGAACCTATACCATATACCATATCATAGATTTATACCATAATATCCATGAAGTGACTAAAAGAACCAAAGCATGTGCCTCATGCATATGCCACCATACATCAAATATATACCTCAACCATACATCTACAAAACAAGAAAATAATCATACCTATAACTCTGTAGATGACCTAATACATTGTAGTGACGACCTATAATATTTCTTCAGACCTTAACAACCTGGCACTAGCATTTTCCAATCTTTTGTGAGCTTTTCATAGATTTGCGACTTTCTCTTTTCTACCCACGAATATCCCACGTACACTCGTGCCCTTATGACCTGTAACCTGTGGATACCTCAAAAACTAGGGTTACTCACATTTGTTGCAACTCCGAGACTTTCACACTTATCACTACCTCATATTTTACCTTCACAAAACTTACCAATAGATCACTAGTTCACTAGAATATGTTCAATAGAATTAGTGAGTGAATGTACTTGTGAATGACTCTTTGAGGTGTATTTATACTTTTTTTGGGTAACCTCTTTCCTTAATTTAAGGTCTTATTGAACTTCTTGTTACAACCACTTTACCCTTTCATTAAAGACTTGTAACCAACTAGGGGCTTCTTGACCATTCTTCGGGGCTTCTAACTTCACAAGGCCATGACTCCTCAACTGTGAGGAACTACGTGGTTTACCACCTATCACTGGAAACAACATGACATGGAATATCCATCCATGAGTGAGTTACCTACCTTTACACCATCCTTCATGACATTTTTCCTTGATCCAATACAGGTTCTATAATCATACCTTTGGGGCTACCGACCTTCTTCAAGGGTTGACATCAATGACAACCAATCTTTCAACAAATTTGTCTTGAAGTATGTGTAGAATACAAGCTCGTTTGGCATTGCATGGAAAAACATGCCATGAGGTATAATGACAACACCTTGCCATGTTTATACTCATTTTTCAATTTTTTTTCAAGGATCATGAATTTAAGGTCTATTTCATGATTTGAGGTAATTTGTAATAGTCTTATCTCAATTTTCCATTAATGAGCATTGGATGCATTGTTTTGCATACCAAAGAGGGTGAAATTGAGCCAGTTTGGAAATTGGTCAACTTATAGTCAAAATTCTCATATTTTCGCAAGGATTTCAATGGTGAAGTTATTTTCTTGTTTTGAGTAATGGAATTTAAGGGAATCCATTAAATTGGCATATGCGAGTCATTTTACATGCGATTTTTGATATTGGAGATGAATACAACTTTAATTGGATTAAATGGAACTTAAAGATTAAACAAAAGTATGTAATTTAAGTTCTTTTATTTTCTGTTGTGTCATCTCATCATTAAGCAAAGCTAATCTTCAATTTGTGAGTTTTTGGGTAAAAAACACATCATCAAAATTATGCAAACCACCCCAATAAAATCAATAAATTATTCTGGATCAATTTAGATATTGCATGCATATAATTAAATCAATAAGTGGTGTCTAAGGATATTCTAGATCAAGTGGTATCAGAGCAGGTTGTTTGACCAACATCTTTGAGAGAAGTGGTATCAAAGCTAGTTTTAGCATGTGTTGCAAGCTATTGATGTGATGAGATCCAAGAATTCAGTTGGTAAGGATTTTGAATGCTCTTATCAAGAAGTCAAGATGACTAAGTTCTCATGAAATTGAGGCTGCAAAAGAACATTAATCGGCAAATCCAGAAGGAGAATTCTAAGCTAAGAATGCAGTTGCAAGCTCTTGAGGAAGAGAAGCAAAGGCTGCAAGATAGATTGTTATGTCATGAATATTTCCACATGAGTATTTTTCATGAACTAGAAAGAAAGTTGCAGATATTGGCACCATCAATCAATAGAGTTGGAAAAGTAGAGAATGTAAAGTCTTCACTACAAGAGAGATTATCTCCCTCTAAGAACATGATCGAGAAGGAAGACTCTTCATATTATTATTTCTCCCAACAAGATGGAGAATGCTCGAGGGTAGCTGAAGCAAAGAGAACTTCAGATGAATAAGTCCTACATAAATAATTGGTCTTACCTTCCAGTCTAGAGAAGAGTAAGATGTGTAAGACATCTTCATGGAAAGAGGTGCATGCTACAAGAGAAGGAATGAAGAATTTTCCCATGGATGAATGGTCTAGTTATCCATGTGCTTCTTATGGAACTAGAAACCATGATGGGGAGAAGTGTCGAAGAAGATAGTCTGTGCAAGTAAATCCCTCCAAGAAGAAGTCATATCATTTCTCAAGTCAGAGAAAAAGGAGGAATGATAAGAAGGGATCGTGGAACAAGACACTCTACTCTTATTGTGGTAAGAGTGGACACCAGATTGAGAAGTGTTGGACACTTTACCTGCACTTATGTCCAAATAATAATAGGAAATATGTAAAGACACTTGTGAGAAGACAAGCAACAACTCTAGATGAAGTAAATGGTGTTATTGAAAGGCTTGGGAAATAATACTTCCTGATGGATGGTATTGGAAAAGTGATATATGAAGACATCGTAGAATGGCTCATGGACAATGACTCATCTCACAACATGATTGGGATGAGATCAATATTTCTGACTTTCTCAGAATATGACATAGATTATTATGTAGGATCTGGAACCAACGCTAGACAAGCAATATGGGGGTATGTATATGCAAGATTCCAGCTTGAGTCAGGAGGATTTCTGGGAATAAAACATATGTTTTATGTTTGATAATTGAAGGTAAACATACTCTTAGTTGCAACATTTGAGGATGACGGTTGTGCAGTCGCAGTCCAGAATTGTCGAGTACTTGTGTATTCAAGGGAAGCTACTCCAGACACAAAAATAGTGAATGGTGTTTGCAAAGAGAGGTTATACGGGTTGTTGGGAAGACCTATAGTTTGGTCTAATGGTTACTTCGATTCAACATCAAATTCAATGTTATATTCAACATCAATGTCAGAGTCATTGTCAGAGGTCAAAAGCTACATGACTCCTCCCAGTACACCGGGGAGAATGAGTCCATAAGTAAACCATATTAGAATTTTGTAAATATGCATATTTGTAAATATAATATGCATTTTTTTAAATATCCTAAAGTCTATTTGAAGGCTTGTAAGTCACTCATTAAAAATTATAAGAGTGAGAGGGACTCTGTAAATTTCTATATGGCCACCTTGTACGCGTGAGAGGAATTTTGTAAAAGAGTTTCTATATTGCCACCTTGTATGATGTTGAGAGTGAGAGGAATCTCGTTAGGGAGATTTCTAGATAGCCACCTTTACATATTGTTATAGAGAGAGGAATCTCGTTAGAGATATTTCTAGATAGCCACCTATACATATTGTTTTACAATGAGAGGAATATCGTTGTAAATATTTCTAAAGCCTTTAGACAACAATTTGAACAATTGTTTTGTCTTGTAATCAACTAAATGGCTACATATGGATCAAATTGTCTAAGAAAACATTCTTGATTCTGAAGAACTGAAAGTGAAGGAACAAAATGATGTAGGTAGTTGGAACATGTAGATAAGAAGTGAAAAGAGCATCAAAGTAATGCAAAAATTTCTAGAGTTGGTAAAGGAGAAGCAATCCTTTTAAGAAATAAGAGGCATACATGTGTATGCTATACACATCTTTTTAAAATACTATGTCATGTTTGTATGGATCTATACCTTGAATAGAAGCAAGCAAGACATGTACATATGATAACAATACAGATCAAGGCAAGAGAGTAATGAACATGGAAATTCATTCAGACACTCCTATAGATACATCAACAATACAAGAGCAATGAGTCTAAAAGGGAAATGAATAGATCAACATTCAACTTGGTTTTACATTGGTCGAGATAGACTATCTTCAACAAAAGGAAATGGGAGTGGATGTTCAAATACATGTATAGGTATTGCAGAGATTCAATGAACATGAATTTTGTTGTCAGGGAATCTATGAGCCATAACCAGAGATATTAGCGACAGTGTTAGAGGCCAGATTCAGAGCCATATTCCAGAGAAACAAACAAAAGTACATTGATCTAGTAACTAATATTGAAGACCCAAGATGAAGACTAGATTCCAAAAGAGTCAACAATATGGAAGAGTGAATTATTATCACTAATTTGTTTAAAGTCTATACTTTTGGAGGTCCAAAAGTTCTTCAATGGGAAGGTGTAATCTAGAAGGATCTAAGGAACACTCACAGAGGTCCAGGAGGATCCAGAATGCTCACAGAGATCCCAGGGGATCCATAAATTCTCAAAAATTGACCATCTCAAATCATCTTGAAAATGGAATCACTGTGTAGATATTTTTATCAACTTTCCAATGGTGCAAATGGAAAGTCAAACGGAGTTCGTATGCAAAAGTTATAAGCAGTCAAAGTTTAGGCCAACTAGGTCAAAGGTCAAAGTACATGGGAAAAAAGAGGTGACACGTGTCACCACTACAAGGGTAACACATGGCACATGGTTATTGGCATCTAACTGAGAATATCACACCTCTAGGTGGATGAATTGCAGGTGCACAAGTGGTCTAGTCATATGATGACATGTGGCATGTACGAGCCAATGAGAGGTCGCCACATGGCAACCTCCCATTGGCCAATATTGGTTAGGTTGTGTAAAATTATGGAGTCAACAAGGGTCGAACCTGTGACCTCCATAACTACCCACAATTTTAACAAATCCACACTACCAACATGCCACCGCATGGTTCTTACCATATACATGTTTTAAATTTGATTTAAAGTCATGTAATGTTTTAAATTTTATTTAAAGTCATGTAATAGTTCATTTGGGGAAAAAGGGGTTGAGGGATAGCCCCCAACCCATGGTCCATACACTATACCATACAACCATTCCATAGCCGCGGAGGGGATGAAAAATAATGCCAATGGGTTTAAATGTATATACCATTATTATATACGGTATATATCATATACCATGTAACAACCAACATATGTATATATAACCACATATATAACAAAACGACGAATATGCTAACCAAAGAGAGGATCACGAGAATATAACCCTGAATCTCCTCCATATTTAGAAACAATTTTAATAATTGTGTCAACGAAGTTATTACGAGATTCCTCCCAAAATAGAGTTAAGTTGCCAGCTAATGCAGACGAAAGTTGGAAGCTCGCGCCCTATATATTGGGCACAGATCCTAACACATGGACACACATCTTGAGGTTTGCATGCATTCCAATATGCATGGATCCTGAAACTTTTCATAGATCCCGAGTTACAATACAATACAAATTTGTCTCAAAGTACGTGCAAAGTACAAGCTAGTTTGGCATTGTGTGGGAAAACGTGCCATGAGGTATAATGACAACACCTAGGCATGTTTACACTCATTTTTCATGATTTTTTGCAAGGATCATGAATTTGAGGTCTATTTCATGATTTGAGATCATTTTAAATAGTATTATCTCAATTTTCCATTAATGAGCATTTAATGCATTGTTTTACATACCAAAGAGGGTGAAATTGAGCCAGTTTGGAAATTGGTCGACTTCATAGTCAAAATTCTCATATTTTCGCAAGGATTTCAATGGTGAAGTTATTTATTTTTTGAGTAATGAAATTTAAGAGAATACATTAAATTGGCATATGTGAGTCATTTTACATGTTATTTTTGATATTGGAGATGATGAAAGCAATTTTCATTGGATTAAAGGGAACTTAAAGATGAAGCAAAAGTATGTAATTTGAGTTCTTTTATTTTCTGTTGTGTCATCTCATCATTAAGAAAAGATAATATTCAGTTTATGATTTTTTCGGTAAAAAATACATAATCAGAATTCTGCAAACCACCCCAATATGATCAATAAATTATTCTGGATCAAGTTAGATACTACATGTATATAAGTAAAGCAATAAGTGGTGTCTAAGGATATTCCAGATCAATAAGGATCTCCATATTTTCTGGGCATGGCAGTAGACACTGCATAAAATATTTCATTAACATCTCCAAAGTTTGTGTTGGATGACTCTAATGCCAGTGATGACTCTGACTCCTTGTCAGATAAAGAGTGTCACAAGTAAATTTCAAATACACTAAAGCAATTGAAGAATTAAAAACCGAAGCTATTGTTGTCTGTCTAAGTGAAGTGAATTGAACACTTAAGCAAGATAAGGTGGGAAAAAGAACTTTCCTCTCCTACAATATATATGCAAAACATTCTTATCTCTCCATGTTTCTCCAGGGAAAATGTCGTGTTAAATATTCTTATCTCTCCATGTTTCTCTAGAAAAATGTTGTTTTAAATAGTCTTATCTCCCCATGTTTCTCCAGAAAAAATTTCATGTTAAATATTATTATCTCTCCATGTTTCTAAAGGGAAAATGTTGTGTTGTGGAATGAGTGGTCTCTTCAAATTCACCAGTAGTTGAATGAAAAAAGTACCATTGAAAATTTTTCTTTGTAGTTTTTAATTTTTATTCCTTTAAGTTTTTGTACTATAATCTTTCATTTTTTCTTGACCTTGATCTATAAGCCTTTATTTTTTAACAATGTTATTTTTGTACCACACATATCTCTTGTGTCTTGCAGTTACTCAAGGGTGTGTCAATATTGGGTGTAATATTCCTTTCCAAATGGCTACATGAAGGATGGCATATTAGCCTATACACTCTCCCCGTAGGCTATAATCAGTGGAAAAGGGGAGACTATGGATATTAATTGATGTCACTAGCTTATTAAAGCTAAATTATAAAGGTGACATTAGTTAAAAAGTGACTTTCAGTGGCAGGATAAATCATAAAGGAAAATTAATCACTTTCTGGGGTTAGAAAGATAAATAAATTAATAAAGTGATTTTAGAGAAAATATTAAAAGATGAATTAAAAGTCACTTAAGGAGGAAAAATGTGAGAGGGGTATAAAGAAGAGATAAGGGATCATTTCCTGTCAATATACATGTTATGTGTTTGAGTTGAGATTGTGGAGAGCTCAAGGAGCTTTGGAGGCTTAGGGTTTAGAGTAAAACCCTAGATCTAGTTTCAGTGGTGAGAGATCCACTCTAGCTAGAGGGTTTGGTTTCAATGGGGAGATATCACTCTAGCCAAATATTCTATAGGTTTTATTCTATAGGAATTTGAGCTATCATTGAATTTTTTGTGGCACGAATCTGTTGTTGGCAGGGATGATTATTTAGTGGAGGGCACAAAAATTGGCAAGGGAGGCGCACTAAATAAGAGGAGGGCATATTCTTCATACAGGGTCGAGTTCTCTTAGGAGGTAGGGTGCAACCTTGAAGTCTAGGATGTGTTTTTGGAGTGGAGTCCAATCTATGTTGGTAGAGGGGCTTATTTGATTGTAGGGCGCACTGGTTGTGAAGAGGGAGCACTTGATTTGGGAAAGTGTATCACTATTGTGGGAGATAATAGAAGTGCCAAAGGCTTGTGTATTGCTACATCAACTATTGCAGGGAATTTAAAGGGAGGTAATCCCCTCTTATTCCATCAATCATCTTAGTTTCCATTGTGTGGAAACTTACAACAAACTATCCCATAATTCATATTGTTCTTCAATTATGTGTCAAACTCAGGAAATGAATAAACATGGATATATTCTATGACTAAAGTGGATTGCAACTATTGTGGATTGAGTTTTGGCATTGTGGGATCCTGTTTCTTTCTAGAAGAGGAGAATATGAGCCTCTAATACAATCAACTTGTAACAGGTCAGAACATTGCAATAAATAAGATATTTATATGAAATTTCCATCGTTGTCTTGTGTGTTATTTCTAGTTATTTCCTTGAATCTTTGCTGTAATAATATTGTTTGAATATGGCACTTGTTGATGGCATGTAAACCAAACTCATCCATGAAACCACATGAGTAAATCTGAAACAGTAAACCATAAACAACAACAACAGATAGAAGTTAAAAGGGAGGATGGTAGTATGTCTTCAAAGTGTATGACAAAAGTCCGATATTAGAAATAAGCTACAACAGTCATTAGGGGGTGGTTTATATAGTGGAGATAGGTGTGACAACAAGATATTTGACAAAATACAAGACCCAAATTGGTATTAAAACCATCAACAATCAAATATCGAACATAACAACAGTTATAAGGGGGATTGTACATGGTGTGTCAAGTGTTTGATGAAATTCCTCAGCCAAGAAAACCATTAAAATTGGACAACATCAAGTAGTAATTCATACCACCATTAGCAAGGGATATTACATTGGGCGACTTTTCTTCAACATTAAAACTTTGAGAGAGAGATTATGCATATTGATCATTCTTCGATTGTATCTGCGGGAAACCATCACTCGCCAATTATCTCTAGGAAAGATAAATCCATAGATGGAATACTTAGAAGAAGTTGGAAAACACGGGAACCTCAAAAGTTTCCAGTTATAGGAAGTTGAAAAACATAGGAAACATAAGAAGAAGTTGGAAATCATAGGACATGTTTGTTAGTTTCTTGATAACCTATAATGAAATTATAGGATATTTTGGCAAGACTGTTAAAATTGCGTTGGATGTATGATATTGAGGAGTCGAAGCCAATTTTAATAGTTACTCATGTTGGTTTAGGTGTTTAGAAAATGTAATTTTAAGGGTGAATAGTGGTTATTCTCATTCTTGTGACATGTATTTTTAATGTGGAAGAAATTGTTTCAATTATATTTTGTAATAGGTAGAATATAAAAAATGATTAAAAATTGTTAAGTTGTATGTTTACAAATCTTAATAAAAAAATATTATTTATAATGTTTATTAGGCCAAGGATTATAACAAGTGGTTTTCCTATTTTGCATTAGTTTGGCACAATCCAAGACGTTTTATGAAACATTGGCAATTTCTTAAGATCATTTCATGTTTTATCATAAGTTTGAACTAGTTGAGGTCTTATTTAGTATTTGAATCGATTTTCCATTTTCCATTAGTCTAGTATATGAATCGATTTTCCATTTTCCATTAGTCTAGTATATGAATCGATTTTCCATTTTCCATTAGTCTCGTAGGCTTTCCAAGACATTAAACCAAAGTTTTAGCAAACTTCATTTTTTATACAAAGTTTTATGTTTGAGGTTTTATTTGGCCTCATAGAGGCTCTTTTGACCCATGTCATCCCGCTGCCTCTAGGTGTTTAGTGGTTCTCCTGCTTTTTCTTCCCAGTGAAAATGCATGAGCCAGACATACAGGTCATTTCTTTTCACCTCTTGGCTCTTCAATACATTTCATTGTCTAGTCCCTGATAAGGGATTGAGTGTAAATTGCTTGAGAAGCCTCCAAAATTTCTTTCAAAGCACTACATATCTGTTGGTGCACCATGTTCTTCGTTAATTTGCAGAACAATAATAACAAGTTAGGTTTTCACTATGACATTGCTTAAAAGCGAGGTAATCTGCAACATTTTCAGGTTCAATTTTAACTTTTTCCAAAATATATCAAGTTATATATCAAAAGAATCATATTGACCCAAGCAATTCAGTACATACTTCATAGTTTACAATTTATGTGTTATTGATCACTTCATCCTTCATCATCAAGATTTTATACTGTGACTATAATCATGTAGGGAGCTATGCATTGTGACTACAATATTGCAGGGAGCTAGTTATCCAATCCCATGGAATTCATTTTGCACTGAATATAATCATAAATTCCATTTTTGAGTCAACAAATTGTTATGTATATACACCATTGTTTTGAAATATACAATATTTACAAAATATATTCCGAGTATAATATATGTTTTTGAAAACTAACTTTTTCAAGTGCATATCAAAAGAAACTCTTCCAAAAAATTCATAATTCTTTTCAGAGCAGGAAGTACTAAAACATGCATATGGTTGTAAATTGTTAAGCTTAGGAAGTACTAAAACATGCATACGGTTGTAAATTGTTAAGTTTGCTGATTGCTATTGTTGTATAGCCATGAACACTCTTTTCTATTATTAATGAAAATACCAACTCTAATAAAAAATAAAAAGTAAAATATTATCTAATAAGAAATAAAAATTAATATAAACATATAAAGTATGTGATTTTATGTAAAATACCAACTTTAATAAGAAATAAACAGTAAAATATTATCTAATAAGAAATAAAAATTAATATTATTTTTTTTATCACTTGCGAAATCGGTAACTGCATTGAACCTTTCGTAGGCACTGCTAAATCGGGGGGAATTGAACTCGAAACTTCATAGAACTTCATTTTCACGACACTTTCTAATTGAGATTCCCTCCGGGGGCTGAAATAAAAATTAATATAAACATACAAAGGGATGTGATTTTCTATAAAAATTGAAACAATATAGAAATAGATGTACCTAAAATGAGAATTGTCTAATTTTTTTTGAACATTCCATCTCTTATAGGCCACTTGGAAAGAATGACAAATAAAGGGATGTGATTTAAATTTTTTTTTGAAACGATATAGAAAGAGATGTACCTGGAATTAGAATTGTCGACAATTTTTTGAACATTCCATCTCTTTATAGGCCACTTGGATAGAATGAAATTCCCATATTCAGGAGCCCAACTTTCTGCAAACACATATATCATTCCCAAGGCCTTTGCCAAATCTGAAAGGGGTTTAATTCCCTTCTCCTCCTAGGCCTTTACATCTTGAAGGGTCAACATATCAACATACACCTCTCTCAAAACCTCAAAAATACTTCTAGTCGTGTTTGAAGTTTGGCAAGGTCTAGGACTTAGTCCACAATCACTTATTGGAGACATGCGAAGCTTGTTAGGACCTTGAATATCATCAAGGATTAAATTTTTTGAATGGTAACTAGGACCCACATTTGAAATTGTCCACCCACATCTTCTGTGGAGACTGGTACTTGAATCCCAAACGACATTAGGCTTTGAATGTATCATTTGAAATAATATATATATATATATATATATATATATATATATATATATAAGAACTGGTGGATTTATATTAATATAAAAAAGGGGTGGCCTAGACCACATGATACAAAAAAGAGAGTTAAAAAAAACACAATTCCAACTCTAACATAGCTTCTATCAGTGTGTTGTTTATCTTCCAACTATCACTTGTCCATATCTTACTACTACTGCTATTCTTAGCTACATAGATTTGGAAAAAATACCAATGATACATATTGCTAAACAAAACATACATCAAGTATTATTAGTTTTTTCTAGAAGATAATCATTCTCTGGTTGTTCTTGTTCCTCAACAACTTTCACAGGTGCATTCAGATCCAACAAAATTCCCACTTCAGCTACTTCCCCTCCTGCTTGTCCTACAACCAAACTTGAATTACCAAGTTTCTCATTCCTCTGTGCTATCTGGATTTGAAGTGAAACTAGCCATTGACGCAAGAAGTCTACTTCATTCGGAAGCTGGCCAATGATAACACAATGCTAAATAAGAGTATCAAGAGTGAATGTTGTTGTAGAACTAAGAGAATTTACAGTGAGAGCCAATATTTTCGTTTCTTCATTACTAGCCTCCATTTCCTCATCCACGTTTTCTAACCAATCCCTATTATCCATAAAAGTTTATTTGTCTAAGAGAATTTGTTGAGGATGAAACTAAACACTGAAAAATAAGATGTTTCAATACCTTAATCGATCGCACAAGAATTTTTGTAGAACGCCTTCTAGAGCCTGGCTTAACTTCTCCGAATTTACTCACCAAATTAATTCCACCAATTGCTATCTCAGAACCCAGTCTTGTTGAATACTCACCGAGATTGTCAAATGGCCCAGTATGACCATGTGACGAGCAGCCCATGCGATTCCAATACATAGTACATATCCAATTTTTCATAATGACATAGTAAACCTTATTCCCATTTAGACTCACATTTCCTCCAGTGCGACATACTTGCATATCAATTCCTGAATTATCCTTCACAAGCTGGCCATGCATCTCTCGGGTACTACTAACGATACCTTCCTGAATTAGGCTGTAGATAAGTACTTTTCTATCCTTTCCACCTTCTGCCATAATCAACATACATCTCCCCTGCTTCAGAGCCATAAGAATAGGAGCGAATGTGAGCCCACATCATACATACTTCCTCTTGTGAATGATTCATCCACGAGCTAATTGATACCAACCATTAATCTAAATGATGGAACACATGCGCATGATTGAAATGATCAGGATGAATAATGGACCTATCCCTTCCACACGACTGAGGGAGCTTACGACGTGCCATGACATCTTATAACACTTGGACGCAAGAATTTTTACGGAGGGGGAACCACAAACACCTCTCCATTCACCTCCATATGACCAAGGGCTAGCCCAATGGCCTTATTTGCTAAGGTATCAACTGCAATATTATTATGTTGGAGAATATGATAATTTTTTTTTCCTGTTCTAATGCGATCCACTAAACTTTTTAGTCTTGTATCTTTTGGAGATGAGACCTTGATAAAATAACGAATTTTATTTTTAGAGTTGCCTACTATATTGAGAGCATTAATTTGTCTCTTCTTTTGCCAATTGTATACCAATCATATGCTTGTGCTTTGTTATTGGTAGTGACTAGTAGGTTCCAAGAATACTCCATTAGTTGATTTCCTTGAGGAGATATTTTTAATTATTAATTATTAATGCATTATGTGTAATAACAATAAAGTATTAATAATATTTTATTAATATTATTAATGACTATTAGTTATGACCAATAATGACCAATTAATAAAATATTATTAATAATATTAATGGTTAGTATTATTATTAACTAATAATAATAACTAATTATTTTTCATATTAATAATAACTATATTAATTAAGAGTGATTATTAATAATCATTAATATTACTAATGATTAATATTATATTAACTCCTAATATTAATAATATAGTATAATATTAATCACTTTTTAATGTAAAAATATATTATTAATAATCATAACCCTAATTTTAATAGAAATAACTTTATCCCTAATTCTATTAATAATTAATATATTATATTGATCTTAATATTAATAACTCTAACCTTATTAATTAATATATTATTAATAACACTAAAAATAACTCTAATCCTATTAATTAATATATTATTAATAACCCTAACCCTATTTTATTTTAATAGGAATAACCCTAAACATTGTAAAAGTTCTATTTGAATGGTGTTCTGAAAATCCCTGTGCTACCTCTAACGGAAAGAACCTCGTGATTATTGGTGGGAAACACTCCAACGCTATCACATGGGCATCCGATTACATTATTTGATAAAAGACCGACACTTTTAGATGAACATATCAAATGAATATATTCAATTTTGTGTGGCCAATTTCGGTAATCTCAGTTCCTGACCACCATCCGGCTCCCGTGCGCGCCTGCGCCTGGATTCAGCAGAATCGTGGAGAGGTGTAATTAGTTTTATGTAACCCTAACTAATAATCACGAGGTTTTATATAACCCTAACTATCAACAAATTTTATAATGGTGTTCTGGAAAATCCCTGCAACTGAAAGATTCTATTTGAAAGATATTCAGTAGATAGACACTGAATAGTCATACGTAGCTGATCTGAACCTTCATAAAACCCGTCAGCAGAAATTGCATAAGGGCTCTAAGTGTACCAATGGTGCTTACAGAGATAATGCAGACCAAGCTTGTCAATGATCTATGTGGCGTTCATGGCATTGTAAAGATCTTGCTTGTTTGCAAATACAAGAAAGATAGCGCAAGGTAGTCCATCCCCATTTGTCATCGTGGTATACATATGGACCATTGTTTATTAAAAACGACGTTCACATCGCTAAAGTCGATTAAGATGTTTGCAATGTCAGAGCAACCCATCAATATTTCCTTAACGCGCACCGGTCTGTGTAGATATGCGGAGTCTGAGTTTATCTGAGTCATCGACACCTCGTTACTCAAAACCAACCTATAGAACCTGGTGTGGCTGCCTTTCCCAACTCTCAAGCTTATTCACTTCAAGTAAGCCTGCGTGTTATCCTTTGTTATTGTGTTTTATGATGTTTGACATCCTTCATTACCATTCTCAGCAGCAGGTCTAGAATTTCAAATTTATTTAACCTGTAAAGTGAAAAATTGGTGAGTTTATTTAACCTGTCCAGTGAAAAATTGGTGAGGGTTATTTGGTTTTTATGTTTTTGGTAGATTCATAGGTCTCCATACTGTTTCATTTATTTTTAGAACTAACCCCTGTCAAGTCTGTAGTTGTAGGTTTCAGAAACCTTAAGTAAGATAAGTATCTACCAGAAATCAAGTCTGTAGTTGTAGGTTTCAGAAACCTTAAGTAAGATAAGTATCTACCAGAAATCAAGTCGGTTTCAGAAACCTTAAGTAAGATAAGTATGTACCAGAAATTATGACGGATACTTTATCCAGTGAATTATGTACCAGAAATTATGACAGGTACTTCTGTGTAATTTGTCAGGCAGTTCTGTTTCATCTCCAAGCAAACTTGCGTGCCAACCATGAGCTAGTTTTCCGTGCTTTAATTGTCCATATATGCTTCACACAACAAATATAATGTTGCAAAATCGACTTTTAATGCATCTTAGTCACACAACGTCAAAAATCCAATCCTTAACAACATTTACTCAAGAAAACATGTCAATTAACAAACCAGCCATGACAAATTTCAAGCATGAATGGCTCTCACCATAGTTTATAAATATGCCAAAATGTTGTTACTGCGTTTGCTAATAGAGTCTGTTACAGGAGAATAAATAAGAACGTGTTGATCTTCATAAGAAGAACTTTCTCAAAACGGTTTGTTGAAGGGCAATGCCATGAGCTACCTTCAATTACTTAAGGCAACCATTGTGCCCAAACATGCAATACAAATAGCACATGCATGGATAATCGTTGTGCGGCTGAGACCACCTTTTCTTTCGGCTCTAAAGAGCCCCCGGACAAAAGGGAATAGATTGAATAGGATCCAACACACACAAAATAGTTCACCAGTCATTATATTTGTGTAACGTGTTGAATTAACCAGAACGGCTATTAATCCCAACATGTTGAAAAGAACATAAGCTGTTGGGAGGATGAATATAGAAGAATCATCAAAAATAAATTCTCCCCCTGCTGTTTCACTTCCAGAACTATTGTCGTCATTAACTGACTTTGGAGAGACCAAAAATGTAGCTTCCTTGAGTCCTAAAAGGTTGAGCAACACCTCAAAAGTCGCAACTATGTCAGACGTGACTATGATGATCATCCACATGCGCATGTTGTTCCACCACTGTCTCCGATAAATGCCTAGCCATTTACTTTGAACCAAGGTCAATATGTAATTGCAACCAAAGATAAGGATGAAGGGAATGAATTCTACATTTAATACCTGCAATGAGATTGGCAATTTTAGTATCTAATTACCAAAATTGGCTTTCATATATACAGAAATAGTTCATTTGCATAACAATTACCCCGTTATTTCATGAAATCAGAAATTTTAACACAATTACCCTATAAATTCATGAAATCAGAAATTTTAACAAGAAATATATTGAGTAAGCATTACCTGAGGAATGAAAAATCGGCCAGAGATCAAGCTGAATGTGGGAAGAAGTCCATAGACCATAAATGGTATGGAGTAAAGAGCATGGGAACACATATGGATATAAACGAGTCTCTGCAGGAATTTCAAGTTTCCATATCCGCCAAATAGTGGGCAGTTTTTACTCAAGAAAACTTCCAACATTCCTTTAGACCACCTTTTACGTTGCTCTAAGACATCTACCAATTTTGATGGAGCAGTGCCTATGAAAGCTGGGTTGTAAGGACAACAATACAGTGATCTCCACCCTTTGCGGTGCATCTTGTATCCTGTCAATATATCTTCAGTGCATGATCCATACATCCATCCCACCTACAGACCAAATATGTTTCTCTTAAAAACTCTCAATTCCAAAAGTAAAATATCAAGGTTCTATTTCGATATGAATCATAATTGCAACCAGAGTAGTAATTTGGTATTTAGTTGGGGATTCTTCAGCTAGGGTGCAAAGATTATAATAATTATAATATTATTATCATATTTTATCCTTTGTTCTTTATCTTAAATCGTGATTAGCTGATCTGAAACGTTGATATAAGACAATTACTGTAAAAAGAAAAAAAAAACTAAAATAAGTTTATTTTTAAAACTGATTTAAAACTTGTTCAAAAGAAGAAAAGAAAAATACTAACTTCGCATATTTACCCATCTTAACGAAGACTAACTTCGCATATTTACCTGGATCTTAACAGTGATGTTTGTTGGTTAGAAACTATGAGTCTTACCTCTTCACCCCATTTAGTATTGGTCTCATAATTGCTGCTGATTAACTGTAGAATGTCCTTCGTTGAAAAGTTTAAAGATTCTGGACTTGCACTGCCAATGGTACTCACAACTGATGCAAGAAAAGTTGGGCTATCACCAAACCTTTCATTCAAGGTTTCGTATGATAGTTCAGAATTTTTATGATGAATTCCTGAAAATTTCATGTTAAAAATAATAACCATTAAACTCGATCTCTCAATCAACACAAGGAAATTGATCTAATAATAATAATAATTCATTTTTAAGGTTACTGTCAAGTCAGACACCAAATTGGTGTATCAGACCCTTGTTTGTGGGACAAGGTACTCCTTTCATCTAACTATTTGACTTATAAAATCTATGGAGGTATACATATCCTACCTCCTTTATATTTGATAATAATTTTTTAGTAGTGTCCCAAATAGATGGAAACTTATGATACTTTAAACGAACTAAATTGTATAAATGATTATTTAAAATAATCATTTTGAAGAGGACTGAATTTGAAAGAAATAGTGATCTGGGTTGTTGCAACCTGTGGGTTTTGCATGGTTGTTGGTATAATGTGACCTTGGTCTACTTCCAAAAAGAGCTCTTCTCCTGTGAACACAACCAGTGCCGAAGTAGACGGGGCCCTGAAGCCCATCTAATCCTCTTATGACTATCTGTAGTGTGCATTACAATATTTCAATGTTTAATGTTGCCATTAGAAATAATGCAATTTTTGCAATATATATCATTCAGATGCGGATAAAGATAGAGAAAACTTACATCAAAAGTGAAGTTCATCTTGGTGCCGTAAGTATCATGTTCATCAATACCACTGAAATGCTGTGGAAACTGTACAAAGCTGACATGATCCTCTTCTCGGATATGAGGGTCCACATGAAAGCACATAGCGTGAAGAAGAGCCTTTGAGTTATTGACGTACATGTCACAGTCCAGGTTTAATATGAACGGACTGTTTGTGATGACGCCAGACACTCTTGCCTGCGTGGTTAGGGTTTTATTAAAAAATATACATGATACAGAAACTAACATAGATCCAACCAAGAGGTTTGCTTTGATTCGTATTTTTTTCAAAAACTAACATAGACCCAAGTAATATGTACGCATTAATTAGTTCTTTTAAATTCCTCTGGGCTGTTAGAATTATTATAAAGTGAATACAGAACTAATTCTACCTAGTTCTCTGCAATGTAGACCTGAGTTGCTAACTGTAATAAGTTTTGACTTAGAAATTGAATGGAGAACAGGTTTAGTGATTCTTACCAGGCAATTCAAGGCACCCGCTTTATAATGGTGCTTCCAACCAGGCCTCTTTTCACGAGAGATGTAAATTAATCGAGGCAGATCAACCCATTGGTCGAAAATCTATTTTCACAAAATGTATGATCATTTTAGGGATTTGTTGTTTCATCCCTGCATCTAAAAACAACGAATCAAAGATACTAATATTAACACAAATACCTTTATCAGTCCTGGATGATTTCCAATATCAATTGTCTGATTACCGGAAAGTTTGTCAAACATCTCCTGTGCTTCACTGGGCACCTTACTACATTCCATGGCTCTACTTATGTCCAACTTCACTTTTTCATATTCTTGCTGCAAAAGAAAAATCAGCCATCAGAAGTGATCAGAAGTCTTAGTTTTTGATTGAAAGGAAAATTTGGTAGGGAACCCAAGAGTTGCTTCTCGATAATATTTCTAGTAAATCTGTCTCTACTCTTTCTTACTTAATCACAAAATTAATCAAATACCCAATTACATTAATTACATCAAGTTAAACTGACCCACTATAATAAAAATATACATTATACCTTCAATTCCTCCCACTCCCCACTGGACCTTACACTATCGCTCTGGTTTTCTACAGGTCGAGAGAAGTAAACCATGGGAGCACGAGGCTCTATGCTAAAGCTCTTGCAAAACGTAACCCATTTTTCAGCAAATTCGTATGCTCTGAGCACGGCGTAAAAGTTCAAAGGAGAAGCCCCGTCGTCTGAAACATAGCAAGATATTTTCTCAAAGGGATAATCAACTGATAGGACTGATAAAATAGTGTTGACAAGAATCAGGGGCGGCTCCTTCCATGGATCTACAGTAGTGATAAAAATATCCACAGGAGGCAGGTTTGCGTAACCATAACTGCAAATCAACCATCAAGAATATTTATATATACATACTCTTTGAAACTCTCTTCAAACATCAATTCCGAGCACATTAAAAAATCGATTGCATTACCTTCGACAAAGCCTTTCAAGATCAGTATATCGAACCGTAAAAAACCAGGTCATAATCTGATTTTGAACCCAAGTATATGCAAAGAAAAGTTCGCAGAAAACCGCTACTACCTCAAACGCATTGGCAGTCTTCCAGTCCGTCCCGAAGAATCTACGGTAAAAGAAATAAATTATACAGCTGAAATAAAACAGAGCACAGAGTTTGCCTCTGTTACGGCCTTTAACCTCTATGGTATGGTGAAAGGGAAGAGATTGATAGCCGCCATCGGCTGTGTCCGCCATAGCTATTCCTTCTAAAAGAGAATAAACACTTCCCCGGGATGGCTTGGTCAGACGTATAGCAGAGCGTTGGCTGGGTTACACTATTTATTTGATCGAGAATGTTTTAATTATAGAAAGACGCAAGTAATAAAATTCGCTGCATTCCCGCTGGTAGTTAACGTAGGATTTTGATTGTTATTAATAGTAAATATTTTGGGCACAGAAGTTCACCACTCTTGCATACCATGCATTTTTCCATGCAAAGGGAGAGGTTACCGAGTGCAATTTCAGAGAAGTACCGGTTACTATGAAGTTGGACTGTTGGCTACTCACTGTGGAACGCATTGGTTACTCAAATTATCAAATTTAAAGGGAATTTCGCGAGGGAATGCATGGAAGAATAAAAAACTGTTAGTAATCTTTACGACGGAACACAAAGTTGCACTCACAGAGAGGCTTTCCATACGTGCGTTATTTTCTGTGAATTTTCCATTTTTTAATTCCTTGGAAATTTGAAATCCGGTTTTCATTACAATTTCTGTAATTGTTGAATGTAATTTGAATGTTTTATGAGTCTTTGAATCGAGTAATATAATGAAATGGCAGACAATGTATTGTTTTTTTTTTTAATTGCAAAGTTAAGCTCACCGTTGTCATAAATAAATTCAGTGAAATCGCAATAATTGTTAAATGTAATTTGAGATTTCTAGGATTCTTTGAATCCTAGTTATATAAATGAAACTCAGTGTCTAAATGCTCGATTTTTTTTAGTTTTTATGGGTAAAATTTTTGATCAATTTTTATTGAAATTGTGTCAAAAATTGTTGAAACTTCAAATTTGAGTGATTAAATCTGTATAATTTAGGTTTTCACTGTTTTGAATCTATTTATGCATTAAAAAATGCAATTTAAACAATATAAAAAAGTGATTTCACTAATTTTTTTTTGACTAAACTCACATGAAAAATTAAAAAAATAGAAATCTCTCTAGCCTGTTTTGAAATTGAAAATCTATATCACTTAATTTTAATTTTTATGAAAAAAATTCTTAAATTACAAAAAAAATAATTTAATTAAAATATAGTTAGAATTTAAACATCAACTTTTAAACGTAATGCAAATAACTAATTTAAAATAACCCTAAATAACCCCGTAATGATGGAACGGAACGAACCCTGTCTAATTAGCTGAGCTTCCTGTTTATCATGCACGATGGAACTGATTAGATTGAGGTCCTGTAATTATATATATATATATATATATATATATATAACCACTTCAGCTTTTTAACTTGGCTGTAATGTTATTTGAATAAATTTATTAGCAAGAACTGCTTATATACCCTTCCAAAGTCTTATACAATTTTAACATCGGTGGGATGGGTAAACTTTTTGCTTTGATCTTTAATTTTTATGTTTTATTTTGAGTGTGTCGAGAGGCTTCGCAGTGAAAATAGAGGAGATATGTTGGCTTGTAATGGTTATTAGCTTGTTATGCATTTTAAGAATTTTGTGAGTTCTTAGTGACATGAAACTCATTTTAAAGACACTTCATGTTATATATATATATATATATTTTTTTTTTTTGTAAGTTGATTTATTTTGTTGATCAATATGATGACAAGTCATTTATATGGATCTCACATATGGATATAGTTATGTGTTGGTTTTCAAGATTAGTTTAGAAGGTCCAAAATAATAATAATAATTGGGGATTGAGGCATGAAAACACTAAACCACTATTAGGCTATCTTAAAAACAGGGCCACTAGAAAAGTTAAGGGTTCCATTCTTATTGTATTGAGTATTATTCCATTGAAGACCAGAGCATTGAAGTCTCATATTAAGGGAAATATGAGGAAGAAGGAGATCTTGTAGTAGCCATATTGGCCATAATGTCCATGGTATCTCCATAATGAATGCCCCTTTCTTTATCGTGACATTTCATATTTGAGAAGAAAACAACATAGCATAGGCCTTACCTTCTAACAATGTTTTTTTCATCTTTCCAGGGTACATCATGTGTTCATTATGTGGATGGTGTGTTATTGTTTGTCTCTTTCATTTTAGTTTTTTCATCTTATTGAGTAATTTGCTTGTTAAAGTTAGAAATATTAAGTAAGTTAGAGATATTAAGTGTACAGTCTTTAGTAGGATAATGCATAGTGAAAAGATGGAAAACATTATATGATCTATTATGATGAAGTGTTAGAAATATTAAGTCTAAAATCTTCACTAGAATACTATATAGTAAAATGACTCAAAATATTATATGATGTCTTGTGATGAACTCTTGGAGTGGAATATCCACCACAATTTAGAAATCAACTAGCATAGATCCATCTTAAGGATATATCTTCCTTACGTTTTCCACTCTAAAAATGGTTTACCTCAAGGGATTTGATCCCTTTTGACACTTGATAGATCCAAAGATCACATGGATCTATGTTAGTTTATTTTATTATTTAATGATCCTCTTTTTATAAAAAAATGTTTTTCATTTTTATTGAGGTAGCTTTATTTTTTCTATTTAATTTATTAGCATTACATCTTGGCCGGTCATTGTAAATGCACACCTACTTTATGTGCAAGGCCTATACCTAATTACTCTAGGTGCACCTAATTACTCTCTATGCAATTCCTACACCTATTTATTCTATGTGGAGCGCCCTCTACATATAAATTCATTCACTACAAACAACAATACAAAACGACTAAGAAAAATATTGATAAAATTAGAACATTATTATTATTACTTTATTTTTAACTTTGTAAAATATTATATTAGATCAACATATGAGAATGAGGTGGAACAAAAAGAAATAAAGAAGATAACTATCAATGAGATTAAATCATTTTTATTATTATTACTTTAATTGTAATTTTATAAAATATTATATTAGATCAACATATTGGAATGGATGTTATAATCTATTCAATATGAGTTGTAAAATTTAATATGAATCTATTTAATAATTGTATTTGTGTTTATAGAAAACATATATATCAACATTTATATAGATTGAATGTTGAAAACATAAACACAATCATAAAATATTTTTGATCTTTTTCGTTGTTCATTGCTCTTTTTAACGATTTATGATTTTAGAGTGTTATTTCTTCTTAGGTCGTCATTGAATAAACCAAAATAATTAACATCGACAACTACACATCACTTTAAAAAATGGTGAACTTATATGCCTCACAATTAATCCTTACCTTCAATTTTAGGAAACCCAAAATAATTTGTGTTGTCATTTAACAAGCGGGGATCACTGCAAGTGAACAAGGAACACTCTTCTAATGACTTCCAATCTAATGTTACACACTAAGGGGTAATAAGGAAGGCTTGAGCTAACTCCAAGAAAGCATCCTAATTCACTGTCATCCTTTCTCTAAGAGATTATGTGTTATAGCAATTTTTTCCACACTCCATGCATCTTGCTTTGATGGCCTTCCCTTTCCCTCTGCAAACTCAAGTGCCCCTTTTTGTTCATTCCAGAGTAAAAAATTCAAAGTTTTGCACATATACGTGGGCCACAGTTAGACAAGTCTCATATACACAGGTTGCTCCATTACAACCCGCACACATTAGGTTTTGTGCTCAAAAATTAAAAATATGCTGGGTTTTCATGCCATGTCAAGAGATCCATGATCCTTGACATTCCATATACTGGAAATGCTCCGAATTGACCCTTCAATTCCATTTGGAGACTATAAATTGAGCCATATACAAGCCTTGAAGACACACATAATTGAGAGCAAAGACACTCTGGAGAAATTCCACTTCATATTGAGTCTAAATCCCTTTGTTCTTGAAAGTATGAACTTCTTGTGTTTAGCCCCCAAGCTCTTCCTATATTGAGAAGGAAAAACTCAATTACTCCTACTACTTGTGAGTTTTCCTTTGTGAAGGATTGAAGTGGTGAAGGCCCAACTTGAGGGACTTAGTTTCTTAGTTCTGATATGTGTCATTACATAATTTTGTCACCTATATACTTCTATTGATTACATTAATAGAAATACTCTTTTCTCGTCCAATTATTTGTCACAAATATTTACATTACTTTCCATGGGCATATTTGTTATACATGTTAATGGATTATTCTAGTTTATATGCTAACATTCTATATAATTTCTATATGCTTGTATATCTTGATTTTTGAGGACAAGTTGCAAGTATCAAGCTTTCGGTTGTGAGCTCAACCACGGTCTTCTTCGGACGTCCGGATGAGGTAGGCTTCTAGCATTCTCTTGTTAGCATTTCTATTTATCTAACATACTTGAGTTTAGAGTTGATTTATGGGTGTCGTTCCATGTGTTGTGGTTTACCTCTTACCATAGATATTTTCCTTGTAACAAAATTGACGACTCCATTGGGGATGATTTCCTTTTTTGGGGTATTGGGTGATTTTTCTCCTTTATTGCTCTTTGTTTTCCAGAGTTTGTGTGTCACCTATTGCTTGACATCATTTATTTTTCTTTGTATCTGATTTTTTTGGCATAACCCTTGCTCATGCAGTTTCTTCTTTGGCATACACAGGTTTTCCCTTGACAATCGCGTACATATGCAAGTTGTTTGTCTTTAGGGCGCGTACATACGCCTTTGTTCCCTGAACATTCATGTACACTATCTTCTGAGCCTTTTTGGTTGAGTTTAGTGTTTGCTGGGTGAGTTTTGTTGGTTGCTAAGATTTCTTGGGTCCTTGTCCTCACTGTTGAGTGCCTACAAAGTGATCGTAAACTAACTTATTGGTGAATTTTTTGTGTGAACTCATTTGTTGTCCTTGTACTCTGGTATAGGTAGTCGCTTCTTAGTGTCCTGCTTGGTTTGTCTCTTTTTTCGTGTAGTAGGGTCTGCCTGAGAAGTTGTTTATTCAGTTCTTGTATTTTTGTTTTATTATATTGAAAATATAAAAATATTTTACTTTTTTGCATATTATTCAGAGCATTTTCACTTTTGTCCGCATTGCATTAGTTTTGGCATGTTAGGAAAGATTGCACTTCATTGAAATTGTAGAGATTGCATTCTAAGAACAACATTTAAAAACATACCATATCTTTGAAAATCAAGACTTGTACTTAGCAATGTTTTTATATTTTCTTCTTTTTATATATGCTGAGTCATTATACCATTAGTTTCATGATCACACATCTTGAGTTAGCAAAATCCATTAAAATTAACCCTGCATAATTAAAATTGATTAGAAACGATTTTATTTTTCAGGGTACACAAACAAGTGTAGGACTTAGGGCCTTGGAATAGGATTTTTTGAGTAAACTTCTCCAAGGCTATAAAAATCAACGTATGTGTCTGACCAGGGAGTGGTGAAACCCATTGTGTAATTGATGTCCTATGGAGGCTCCATTCACACCAGAGTTAAGCACGACGTCGCATGAAGTTGGTTGTAGAGATAGACCTATAATACCTTCCTAGAATTAGAGATATTTCTAGGGTTCTATTCATATTTGGGGATTTCACTAGTGCCTTTACCTCCTTGAGAGGCAATGCTTTCAAGATTTCAGGCTTTGCTACCCTGCCCATATGGTGGATTAGACCTGCGAATGTTCGCCTAAGCATTGGTTATATCGTGGTGATTTTAGTTGCTTGATATAGGTACCCACATAGGTTTATTACATGGGTTATTTCAGAGGTACCTCGAGTCAGATAGGGATCGTACAACGCACAAAATTTATGGAGAATTTTCTCTCCAGAGGAATCTGACTGACTATGATGTGAAGCATACAAGGGTCCTTATAAATGGTTCTGTTACCTCCACTCTATTGTTCAGGAGTCTCATTAACTATTGGGAGAGGCATACCTTATTTAGTTTGAGAGGTCCCTTCAACCATCATATCCTATTTTAGTGCATTTTCCTTTAGTTTTATTCAGGAGTGTGC
Organism: Picea engelmannii; assembly: GCA_009831015.1. Taxonomy (NCBI): domain Eukaryota; kingdom Viridiplantae; phylum Streptophyta; class Pinopsida; order Pinales; family Pinaceae; genus Picea; species Picea engelmannii. The sequence goes on along the minus strand of ML792313.1, from coordinate 532,629 downwards.
TCTTTGATTATTAGTTGGCCTTAGGATTTTGTATTGTGTCACGACTTCTGACTCATCATGGAGAAAGACTAGCTTCCCCATCGGTCTCTTCATCTTCTGAATCAACCACCAAGGTTTTTTCCTATATCAAAGCCATCTTCTAAAAGACGTAGAATTAATAAACGTGGTACATAAATCTCCTCCTCCCAGACTCATGATCGTCCTACCATGAGTACTGAGTCAGATATGAATGTATTGGGAAGCCCTTCGAATCTAGCCTCCACTATAATTAGTGGAGTCCCCTCGACTCCTACATCATCAATGGTTTGGATTCCGAAGAATCCCTCACTTAATACTTCCCAACCCATGGTCTCTGCTCAACCCATGGGAACAAATCCTTTTGTATTCCTGGGTGGTTCATCGAATAACAACACTCATTCAATGCCTTGGGCCTCTAATCCTTTATCTTTTGGTATTCCAAACATGACTTCACACTTGTCATCCTCTGTTTCGACGTCTAATGTGAATCCTAGTTTTGGGTATGGGGGTTCGATGCCTCCTTATACTCCTTTATCGTTTGGTGGGGGTCATATACCTCAACCAAATCCCATGGTAGGAGGTTGGAATCCTCCTTCCTTTGGACCCAATCCTAGCTTCAATGTTCCAAGGTGGAGTGCTCAAATGGGAAGTCAATTTACTTCTTATATTTCGTCTGTCATTCCTTCTTCCACAACGTCGATTCCTATGAACGCTTTTATTATGACACCCCCCCTCTAACATCTGGTGTTTCATCAGGTGGGAGTCAATTTTATGGTATGGGAAACCCCCAACATGGAGTTCCTTCATATTGGGGAAACATATATCCTCACATGAGTAACCATCATGTCACTTTCTCCCCGCAAGTGTATTCCTCGGGGATGGCGCCCTTACAACCTTTTATAAATCATTGGGGAGGAGGATACTATCCTACCAGACAGGGCCATGGTGTATACCAGAACCCTGGTTGGACCACGATCTCTCAAAACCAATCTTTCATGGGATCATGGGCTCATATGTCGCAACCCTGAATCCCTTTTTTGACCATGTTAAATATTCCAGACTTGTCAAAATTGATGAATGACCCAGTGCGTCATGATCTATCATGCCCCCCCCTCCCTACCAAGCTTCTCTCTAACATTCCAAAGTTTGAGGGAAAAACTGGTGAGGACCCAGGTGATCATGTGACTACCTTTTACCTATGGTGCTCGTCTAACTCTCTTAATGAATATTATGTTTGTTTGAGACTATTTCAATGCACCCTTATGTGGTTTCCACGAAGTGGTACATCAAGATACCTAGGGGCACTTATGGAATTTTCAATTAGATGGTCCTAGTTTTTCTCAACCACTTTCAATTATCGGTTCATTGCGATGCCGACATAGAACTTTTTTCGGCTTTTCATCTAGATAAGGCCACCCACATCTCCGATCATATTCAAGAGTGGAATATGTTCGACAACACAGGTATTCCAACAGGGGACGAACACCTTCAGTAACCACTCACATAACCAGATCAAAGATCAACACATCAATGTTTTCACGTGGTAAAACCCCTACGGGGAAACATCCACGACCCCAGCCAACGCGTCCACTTGGAGTAGTTTATTAATGCAAAGAAAAAGATTATAGAGAGATTTTACAAGAGAGTTTCTCACAATCGATCGTCGACAAATGACCCTCCATGCTCTTTAAATAGAGATCATGGACCAATCAGGTGTTAAGCCACAGATCAATGGCCGTTAAGATCGAGGAGAGTTTGAACCATTAGGTCACTCTATGTCGGGAACATATTGTGACCGTCGGATTTCCTAACTACAAATGCATACTAATGCATACTAAAGAAACACACTTTTACCTAACAACATATTAGACCAAGTAGATCTTAACTAACTCCTAAGTGTCTAAATATCCT
>ML792313.1:511376-526025 GCA_009831015.1 Picea engelmannii | reverse complement strand
CCCCATAGGAAACATTTTCTATATTATGTTCAAGGTGATTTTGGACAGGTTCATTTGGGTGATGATGCACCATGCAAAATTGTTGGAATGGGAAAGGCAAAAATAAAGCAACGCAATGGAAACCAATGGTTGTTGAAAGAGGTAAGACATATTCCAGATTTAAGGAAAAATCTAATTTCAACAAGGTAGTTGGCAAGTGAAGGTTGTATATCCATATTTACAGATAAGACGTGGAATGTCATCAAAGGATCATTGGTGATAGCGAAAGGAGATAAGGTATGTACATTGTATTTATGTACTGGTAATACTGACTCTTCTATATCTTTAGCTTCTATAGGAGTGGATACAAAACTGTGGCATCATAGGTTGGGACACATGAGTGAGAAGGGTATCCAGATACTTCACAAAAGAAATTTGCTGCCAGATCTTAAACAAATTGATTTGGAATTTTGTGAGCATTGTGTTTATGGAAAACAAAAGAGAGTCAGATTTCTCAGAGTCGGAAAAGAAAAGAAGAATGAAAGGTTAGATCTTGTGCATACAGATGTATGGGGACCAGCTCAGGTATCATCTCTCAGTGGCTCTCATTATTATGTTACTTTTATTGATGATGCAACTAGAAAAACTTGGGTTTATTGCATTCGACAAAAATCTGATGTTTGTGATACTTTTAAGAAATGGAAAGCTTTAGTTGAGAATGAGACATGAAAAAGTTTGAAGTCTCTCAGATCAGATAATGGAGGTGAATACTGCAGCAAGGAGTTTGATGATTACTATTCATACCATGGGATTCGTAGAGAGAAGACAGTTCCATGAACACCATAAGAAAATGGTGTGTCAGAAAGGATGAACAGGACAATCATGGAGCATGCAAAGAGTGTGAGATTACATGCTGGTTTGCCCTTACAGTTTTGGGCAGATGCTATAGATACTGCTGTTTACTTAATAAACAGAGGACCTTCAAGCTCTTTGGATGGTAGAATTCCAGAGGAGGAATGGACAGGAAAAAAGGTAAACTATTTTTTTTTGAAAACTTTCGGTTTTGAATCATTTGTCCATATTGATAAAGAAAATAGAACAAAGCTTGAGGCAAAATCCAAGAAGTGTACCTTTATTGGATATGGTGTTAATGATTTTGGTTATCGCTTATGGGATTATGAAAATAACAAAATCATTAGGATTTTGGTTATCGCTTATGGGGTTAATGATTTTGGTTATCGCTTATGGGATTACTACTTGTGAGTTTTCCTTTGTGGAGGATTGAAGTGGTGAAGGCCCAACTTGAGGGACTTAATTTCTCAGTTCCGATATGTGTCATTATAGAATTTTGTCACCTATATACTTCTATTGATTACATTAATAGAAATACTCTTTTCTCGTCCAATTATTTGTCACAAATATTTACATTACTTTCCATGGGCATATTTGTTATACATGTTAATGAATTATTCTAGTTTATATGCTAACATTCTATATAATTTCTATATGCTTGTATATCTTGATTTTTGAGGACAAGTTGCAAGTATCAAGCTTTCGGTTGTGAGCTCAACCACGGTTTTCTTCGGACATCCAGATGAGGTAGGCTTCTAACCTTCTCTTGTTAGCATTTCTATTTATCTAACATACTTGAGTTTAGAGTTGATTTATGGGTGTTGTTCCATCTGTTGTGGTTTACCTCTTACCATAGAGATTTTCCATGTAACAAAATTGATGACTCCACTGGGGATGATCTCCTTTTTTGGGGTATTGGGTGATTTTTCTCCTTTATTTCTCTTTGTTTTCCAGAGTTTGTGTGTCACCTATTGCTTGACATCATTTATTTTGCTTTGTATCTGATTTTCTTGGCATAACCCTTGCTCATGCAGTTTCTTCTTTGGCATACACAGGTTTTCCCTTGACAATCACGTACATATGCGAGTTGTTTGTCTTTAGGGCGCGTACATACGCCTTTGTTCCCTGAACATTCATGTACACTATCTTCTGAGCATTTTTGGTTGAGTTTAGTGTTTGCTGGGTGAGTTTTGCTGGTTGCTAAGACTTCTTGGGTCCCTATCCTCACTGTTGAGTGCCTATAGAGTGATCGCAAATTGACTTATTGGTGAATTTTTTGGGTGAACTCATTTGTTGTCCCTGCACTCTGGTATAGGTAGTCACTTCTCAGTGTCCTGCTTGGCTTGTCTCTTTTTTCGTGTAGTAGGGTCTGCCTAAGAAGTTGTTTATTCAGTCCTTGTATTTTCGTTTTATTATATTGAAAATACAAAAATATTTTACTTTTTTGCATATTATTCAGAGCATTTTCACTTTTGTCCGCATTGCATTAGTTTTGGCATGTTAGGAAAGATTGCACTTCATTGAAATTGTAGAGATTGCATTCTAAGAACAACATTTAAAAGCATACCATATCTTTGAAAATCAAGATTTGTACTTAGCAATGTTTTTATATTTTCTTCTTTTTATATATGCTGAGTCATTATACCATTAGTTTCACGACCACACATCTTGAGTAAGCAAAATCCATTAATTTTAACCCTGCATATTTAAAATTGATTAGAAACGATTTTATTTTTCAGGGTACACAAACAAGTGTAGGACTTAGGGCCTTGGAATATGATTTTTTGAGTAAAATTCTCCAAGGCTATAAAAATCAACGTATGTGTCTGACCAGGGAGTGGTGAAACCATTGTGTAATTGATGTCCTATGGAGGCTCCGTTCACACTAGAGTTAAGCACGAGGTCGCATGAAGTTGGTTGCAGAGATAGACCTATAATACCTTCCTAGAATCAAAGATATTTCTAGGGTTCTATTCATATTTGGGGATTTCACTAGTGCCTTTACCTCCTTGAGAGGCAATGCTTTCAAGATTTCGGGCTTTTCTACCCTGCCCATATGGTGGATCGGACCTGTGAATGTTCACCTAAGCATTGGTTATATCGTGGTGATTTTAGTTGCTTGATATAGGTACCCACATAGGTTTATTACATGGGTTATTTTGCAGGTACCCCGAGTCAGATAGGGATCGTACAACACACAAAATTTATGGAGAATTTTCTCTCCGGAGGAATCTGACCGACTGTGATGTGAAGCATACAAGGGTCCTTATAAATGGTTCTGTTACCTCCACTCTATTATTCGGGAGTCTCATTAGCTATTGGGAGAGGCATACCTTATTTAGTTTGAGAGGTCCCTTCAACCATCATATCCTATTTTAGTGCATTTTCCTTTAGTTTTATTCAGGAGTGTGCTCTTTGATTATTAGTTGGCCTTAGGATTTTGTATTGTGTCATGAATTCTGACTCATCATGGAGCAAGACTAGCTTCCCCATCGGTCTCTTCATCTTCTGAATCAACCACCAAGGTTTTTTCCTATATCAAAGCGATATTCTAAAAGACGTAGAATTAATAAACGTGGTACATAAATCTCCTCTTCCCAGACTCATGATCGTCCTACCATGACTACTGAGACAGATATGAATGTATTGGGAAGCCCTTCTACTCTAGCCTCCACTATAGTTAGTGGAGTCCCCTCGACTCCTACATCATCAATGGTTTTGATTCCGAAGAATCCCTCACTTAATACTTCCCAACCCGTGATCTCTGCTCAGCACATGGGAACAAATCCTTTTGTATTCCTGGGAGGTTCATTGAATAACAACACTCATTCAATGCCTTGGGCCTCTAATCCTTTATATTTTGGTATGCCAAACATGACTTCGCACTTGTCATCCTCTGTTTCGACATCTAATGTGAATCTTAGTTTTGGGTATGGGGGTTCGATGCCTCCTTATACTCCTTTATCGTTTGGTGGGGGTCATATCCCTCAACCAAATCCCATGGTAGGAGGTTGGAATCCTCTTTCCTCTGGACCCAATCCTAGCTTCAATGTTCCAAGGTGGAGTGCTCAAATGGGAAGTCAATTTACTTCTTATATTTCGTCCGTCATTCCTTCTTCCATAACACCGATTCCTACAAATGATTTTATTATGACACCCCCCCTCTAACATCTTGTGTTTCATCAGGTGGGAGTCAATTTTATGGTATGGGAAACCCCCAACATGGAGTTCCTTCATCCCGGGGAAACATATATCCTCACATGAGTAACCATCATGTCACTTTCTCCCCGCAAGCGGATTCCTTGGGGATGGTGCCCTTACAAACTTTTATGAATCAGTGGGGAGGAGGATACTATCCTACCAGACAGGGCCATGGTGTATACCAGAACCCTGGTTGGATATTGATCTCTCAAAACCAATCTTTCATTGGAGCATGGGCTCAAATGTCGCAACCCCGAATCTCTTTTTTGACCACGTTAAATATTCCAGAATTGTCAAAATTGATAAATGACCCAATGCGTCATGATCTGACATGGCCCCCCCTCCCTGCCAAGCTTCTCTCTGACATTCCAAAGTTTGAGGGAAGAAATGGTGAGGACCCAAGTGATCATGTGACTACCTTTTACCTATGGTGCTTGTCTAACTATCTTAATGACGATTATGTTTGTTTGAGACTATTTCAATGCACCCTTATGCGATTTCCATGAAGTGGTACATCAAGCTACCTGGGGGCACTTATGGAATTTTCAATTAGATGGTCCTAGTTTTTCTCAACCACTTTCAATTGTCGGTTCATAATGATGCCGACATATAACTTTTATCTGCTTTTCATCAAGATAAGGCCACCCACATCTCCGATCATATTCAAGAGTGGCATAGACAGAAGAGGTTGATTAAAGCTTACATTCCTCTAGATTTTCTATTGGAATGGTTCCTCAAGTCCTTATTGCCTTATATTTCGAAGACATCTAGAGTGACATCCGAGGAAGAGGCCATCTTCAAAGCCCAATAGTTGGACCTCATATATGCTAAGTCTGGGATTCTCTACGAAATTATCCCTGACGCACCATGGTCGAATTATGATCTTAGATAAAATCCAGGGTCTCATGCCGAAGACATCATAGGCTCCGGAAATTCTAAGACTACAGACTTGGTGATGAACCAATTGAAATATTTGTCTCTTAACCCATCTACAACAGGACAAGCTACGACTTCATCCACACCCACCCAATTGATAGATGTGCATTATATATAGTCGATGAACCCAAATGGTAGCCAACAACCCGAAGGGAACAAGAAGAAAGCTCATGGTAATAATCGTAAGGGTGGGAATAATAATAATAATAATAAAGGAAAGGAGGATAATAATAATGATAAACCTAATAATAATGCTGATGAGGGAAAGAAAGAAAAGAGGAAGGTGAAGTTTCCTTGTAAACTTTGTAAAGATGATCACCTTACCTGCTTGTGCCCAAAATTGAGGAAGCCTCGAGGCTCATAGCGCAACATCTTATTGTGATAACTAACCTGTTTCCACATAACCAAAATATGACCTTGGGAGCCTCCACACAAGAAATACATTGAGTGGAAGTCAAAACCCCTCGGCACATGATGGTGGACATCTATGTGTCAATATGGTTAAATATGATATTAGTATAGCCACTCGAGCTCGTGATTATGGTTCTTCACAACCTATTATAGGTCCAGATCCTCCTCCTACGGAAACACCCTTGCATATTAATAATCCATAACCTTTGCCTCATATTAAAAAATGAGTCCTTAAGCACTCTGCCTACAATACTAATTCCATATCTGCCCAAAATTACTCGATTGTCGAGGATTTGAGCCAAATGTCATGCGTGTTGTCGGCCTTGGAGGTGATCCAAATGTGTCTCACACATAGGAATGCCTTGCTATCTTCTTTGGGAGCTCTAGACCCGAGTGGATCAAGGTTATCAAGTTCGATGTTATGGATGTCAAGCCTCACTTTCCTTACCATATGGCCTTTCAAATCCATGTGGAGGGTTTGAATATCAACATCCAGTGTACTGTCATTGATGAAGGCACTTCAATATCTGTAATGTATCTATCTTGTTGGAAAGCCATTGGCTCTCCACCACTTTCCCAATCCATGAACATGTTGACTGCATTCGATGGACGTTTGTTCAGACTCCATGGTATCCTTCTTACTTTCCTAGTCCAGTTAGGCGGAAAGACCGCAGAGGTTGAGGTTGAGGTGGTTGATGCACCTCTCGACTACGATCTTTTATTGGAGCGTAATTGGACTTACACTATGAAAGTCGTTGTGTCATCGGTTTTCCGTGTTTTATGATTTCCTCATGAAGGGAAGATAGTGATGATTGACCAATTTTCCTTTGTGCATACTAGTCCTTCTGCATCGGTGGGACCTTTGGTTCCCATTATCAATAATTCTGAGCAGGCAACTGAGAACGTTGGTATCATAATGTACTTCTCCTTGATGGGAAATTTTAATTTATCGACACCAATCTCGTATATTAATACTATTTCTGGTGAGTCTTCATCGTCATTGAGGTTCGTTCCTTTCCATACTTCATACCTTAATGACCCATGGACCCTACCTTCTTTGGTTGTGTCAGATTAGGGTCATTCACACATCAGGATGGAAATGCCACTATTTGTAGTAGAAATTGCATATCAGGTTATAAAATAAGCTACTGCATACCCTGATCCTCTCTCCTCACGGACGAAACAGGTGGATCCCATCTTAGAGCCCATATGGGCTGCACACTCATCTAGTTTGCATGAATGCCTTGATGATACTTTACCCTCAGATGAAAATATCATAGTGGCCATGTCTGGTCCAGATAAGCCTTGGGACAAACTTCATCATATATCTTGTTTTCTCTCGGAGATTGAATGGATTGAACAAGATGAGTGTAGGTCCACCTTGAGTGAGATGGTCGGTCATGCCATGGTTCCATTAGATACGCATGGTATATATGCTAATGGAAAAATGGAGAAAATTTCTCCTACCATCATGATCGCCATCTCTCGAACACTTGGTAAAATTGAAAACGTATATATCGGTGCAGATTGTTCTCCTAAATAAATTCAAACCTACACCAATATCTTCAAATAATTTCGAGATGTATTTGCTTGGTCGTATGAAAAGATGCTAGGAATCGACCCTAGTATTTTTGAACAGGGAATTAAAACTTATCAGAATGCTAAACCTGTTCGACAACGACTTAGGGCTGTAAATCCTAGGAAGGCCTTTGCTATTAAGGTAGAAGTGGAGAAGCTACTCAATGATGGCTTCATCTACCCGGTTCCCTTGACCGAGTCAGTATCCAAACCCATTGCCATAGATAAGAGGCAAGGAACCGTCCATGTATGTATGGATTTTAGGGACCTAAATAAATCCTGTCCTAAAGATAACTTCCCTACTCCTTTTATTGATCGAATTATTAATGAGTATGATGGAAGAAAAGTATTTTCTTTTATGGATGGATTTTTAGGTTATAATCAAATTCAAATTAAACATGAGGATCAACATAAGATGATGTTTATTTGTCTTTGGGGTACCTTTTCATACCAGAAAATTCCTTTTGGTCTTAAAAATGTTGGAGAAAACTTTCAATGTGCCATGACCTTGGCGTTTCATGATATTAAGCATATTCTTGAATCCCTTCTAGATGATCTTAATGCTCACTCTCGCAAGAGGGTTTATCATTCGATTCACCTTCGACTAGTATTTGAAAGATGTCACTATTATCACATTCATTTGAACCCTCACAAATGCAACTTTTGCGTTAGTTCTGGCTGCCTTTTGGGATTATTTTTTGAGCATGGGAGATTGCTATATCCTATGAAGCTTGAGATAGTACTTTGATTTCCTCCCTCACAAAATATTCAACAACTTTAGGGTTTACAGGGGAAGGTTAAATTCCTGCGTCGTTTCGTAGCTAACTATGCTAGTATAACTAAGGGTTTCATGTGTCTCTTAAAAAAGGATACTCCATTCATATGGGATGAGCGAGCCTAGGAGTCCTTTGATTCTCTTAAGAAATCCCTAGTATTGACACTTCTACTAAAGCCCCTGGACTACAATATATATTTCCTTATTTATATTTCCGCATCTGAAGGGATGATTGGTATGGTTCTGGTTCAGGAAGATGGTGAGCTCCATGAGCATGTTATTTATTACCTTAGCCAAAATCTAATCGGTCATGAACTTAAGTATTCTCACGTAGAGAAGCTAGCCTTAGCAGTCGTGCATGCGATTAAGATATTATGTCACTATATCTTACTCTTCAAGACTACCATGGTTGCTGATATCAATCCATTTCAATACTTCCTTACATGACATATCATAGGGGGAAATACAATAAATGGATTGTGTTTCTACATGAATTTGATCTTGATTTTTCTTCCGCGAAATCACATAAATCACTAGTCCTTGCGGAGCTGATGTCAGACTTACCTAGGTTGGATGAGGATATTTTTCATGATGATTCATTCAATGTTGAACACATATTCCTTATCTTGTCTTCAAACCCCTAGTACAAAGATATTTTAATTTTCCTTCAAACTTTGAAGCTTCCCCAACATCTTTCGAGAGATGACAAATGACGTATACACCATCGGGCCAAAAATAATCTCATTATAGGCGACACATTGTATCGTTGAGGGGTGGATGTTATTTTGCATCGTTGTTTGATTCACCAGGTCGATGAAGCCATTATTAATGACTTCCATAGTGGGGAATTTGGTGGTCACTTATTCGGGCTTGCGAAAACCCAAAAGATATTGCGAGCTGGTTATTTTTGGTCATCAATTTTTAATGAATGCGTTGAAGTAGTAAAGACGTGTCACCCTTTCTAGGTGTTTTCTTGTAATATGCGCTCACACCCTTCCCCTCTACACCTAGTCGTTATCGTCGGTCCATTCACTAAGTGGGGGTGGATTTCATGGAATGCAACCCAGCCTCAGCTGGGGGGAATCATCACATTATTGTGGCCATTAATTATTTTAATAAATGGATGAGGCCATACCTACCATTAAATCTGATGGTGAGACTATAACATTTTTCGTATTCAATCAGATTGTAGCTCGATTCAGAATCCTGAAGGTGATTGTCACTGATCATGGAAGTCACTTCCAGAATGAAATGATGAAACAGTTAGCATCTAGACTGGGGCTTCAACAAAATCATTCATCACAATACTATCCCTAGGAAAATGGACAAGTAGAGGCCGTGAATAAATCTCTAAAGATCATTTTTCAAACAAATGTCATGCAAAATAAATCTAACTGGCATGTGATGCTTTACCCTACAGTATGGGCATACCGAACCATAGTAAATAATTCCACCAGTTTCTCACCATTTCAATTAGTCCACGATGTGGAGTCGATCCTTCCTATTGAATGTGAAATCCCTTCTCTTAAGTTGGAAATTGAGCTCCTAGCTAACATGACCAATCTTGAAGAATGCCTTGTACACTTAGAGAAACTCGATGAGCATCATCGAGATGCCACTATATCCATCGAGGAAAATAAACGACGTGTTAAGGTACAATACGATAAGTGTGTCAATCCTCGAAAGTACATTGAGAGTGACTTGGTTCTTCTCTATGACAAAGCTAAAGAATCTATGGGGGAAGGAAAGTTCAATCCCATGTGGCACGATCCTTACATCGTGAGACGTGTCCTTGAAAAAGGAGACTACGAGTTAGAATATTATGAAGGGAATGTGCTGGAAAATCCCATAAATGGGCTCTAAATTAAAAGGTATTATGCTTGAGCCTCCAAGCTCAAACATGGCCTTTGTATACTAATGTATGTTAGTGTATATATTTATCGCTTTATTCTTTTTTGTCGTCGACTTGCTTATTGATTTTTCCTTAGTTGGAAGATGTCAATGGAATATTTAGTGTTCTTAGGATTCATAGATGGTGCCAATCATCATACTCTGAACATGGCTTCCGCCGCTTGGGTTATCTATTCACCCGAGGGACAACTGGTGTCTTCAGATGGTGTTTGCCTGAAGCAATCAACAAAGAATGTGGCTGAATATAGTGTCGTTATAGAACTATTGTGCGACGCCATGTCACATGGTGCTCGATATTTAGAAGTTCGCTTGGGTTCCTAGTTAGTTTTATGTCAATTGAACACTAGTTACCAGGTAATAGATCCTACACTACTCTGACGTTTCCTTTAGATACGAATTTTAGAACAATATTTTGATTTTATTACTTACAATCATATACCTAAAAGTTTTAATCAAGTATCCAATGCATATGCTAATTACATTTTAGATTAGCATTTGTCACATAAATAAGTAAAGAAAACACACATTCATACATTCATACATTGTAAGATATGTGAGTAAATCAAGTGACCAAAATATTTTTTATATTTCTTCCATCTAGTCCAAAAAATATGGTGTCATAGTACAAAATTGGGATTGTAGCTAAAATACATATATGACCGGTACATCACATAACCATGGAATCTATGCCCGAGGTCCCAGATGCATGTCATGATATTACACTATGGAATTTTCAAGGTGCCGAAAGAGCCTCACCCAAACACGGGGTACACACATCACCTGCACTACATTGCCTCTGGCAGATCCTCCACCCGGACCATATGAAACATGTGCGTCAGACGAGACAAGTTTCCGTGCAAATTTTGGAGAACTCTCTTTGCATCCCCTCCTACCATCTCATCTCCTCAAACCCTACGCCGATGTCATAGATATCCATTTGGTTGTCATGGACCTACATCTGCATAAAATAATTAAACATTAGTACATGATACCATATAAAAATATTTGCATTTTTTGTTTTCCTTTATCAAATTGAAAAACACAAAAAATGAAATATATAAAAATAAATTCTCACTGATCTCTCCAAAGATGGATCTTGGTGGAAATGACATGTCTTAGTTCCCTCGGTAGTCTATCCCCTCAGGGATATTCATTGATCATGACGATCTGTCGTCACCACCAATGGAAGAAATAATCGTTGTAGGGGGTTGACACCCTACCACCTCTTGGACACCGCATCACCTTGGTCCACTGTGACATAACTGGATCACGTAGACCATGTGGAGTAATCTATACTCTAGGGATCAAAATTGGAACTCTCTTGAAGAAAAGACTACACAATATGGATGCAAACCCGAAGTTCCTCATCCTACCGAGTTTGCAATATGTCAATTGGCTCTTCATGTTGGCCAGTAGTGAGGTGCACCAATCATAAACCGTGGGTATCAAACACTCCACAACATAGAATATGAGTGTCCTAAATTCCTAATGCAATGAGGCTGATCCTGATATCAGTGTGAGTACTAGGACGTTGATCTTCAAACTCAGGTTCTCAATCACCCTAATGGGGAGTTGGCTCCCCACTTTCTCCGTGCTTGCAATAGAGTAGGTGACAATGTACTACTCCATAGTCCTCCCACCTCTAGCCCCTTTGGATTTGAGATTCACCACCTCACCTCGACGAGACAACCCTGTAATAAAGTAGATATCATCCACTTCAATTCTCAATTATTTCCCATCAAGATTGAATGATTTGGTCTCTGGATCCCAATGGTTTATTAATGTTTGGAGCAACCTCACTTGGGTCTTCATCCCTTTTATGACCCAAAATTTGTAGAGACACATATTTGGAGATCCTTTTGGGCCCTCACATCCCTTTCTATTGTAGAATCAACCTCCTCATGCTCCCTTTCTCTCCATTCAATCACCATCCTATAGAGGAAACATCAAATTTTGAGTTAGTCTTGTCAAAAAACTTGCTCATAGAGTTGTACGCAGGCTAACCTTATGAAAGTCGTGTATAGGGATTCATATATGCGAGTAGGCTTCGCCTTGCATGTGTACACAAGGTCGTGTATGCGAAACGATGAACTACAACCCGCGTACACCCTAGTTTTCAAATTACGACCTCTAATACTAAAACATTGACCACTAAATATAGAAATTAAACCATTGAAATGGAAGAGAATATGATGGGCACTTACTTGGTCCAGACGGTTTCCAATTCCATCGATCATAGCCCCTAGAATCGTTGATAGAAGATCGTGGGTAAAATGGCCTAAAAAGCACTATGTGGGTGAAAAACTCAAATGATATGGTAAACTTATTATTTTTTACTATTTGTCGAAAATTTTCATCCACTTTCTATATTTTTTACCCTATCTTTCATATTTTTTTGAAACCATATGAACTAATCAAGTAGTATAAGACTAGGCTTGAAGTGGTTTTGTCCAAGGTTTCATGGATTTTCAATATTCTTCCGCCCGTTCATGACTCTGACATGTATTTACCATCACTGGCATAGGGTAGGTCTCCACCCTGAATTTCATTTTTGCATCATCTTATGACCATGATTCTGTTGGAAATGTTTAACAGGTAGCATATGCTTGTCATTGATGGAAAGTACAACAATGAAGATTGCATGAATACATGAAGAATGTAACAGACGGGCACCATAAGTATTTTGGGAAGAAGCTGCAGAGCAACCTCGATGAAGCTGTAGAGAAACCTCAATAAGATCAGACGAGATAGTGCAGAGGATGTTTAGTATGTTTTACAGGCAGCGTAAGCTTGTCATTGATGAAAAGTACAATAGTAATGATGGCTTGAGTACAACAACGATGATCAACAGGCAAAGAGAAGATAAGTCCAGGAAGATCGAATGATTGAAGGCTCGAGAAGAATTTCTGATCGTTGGATCCCATCCAAAATTCCCGACAGCATGAGGGCCGTCAGATCTGAAGAAAGACAAGAAGAGGGCGTTGAAGAGGAGAATAGATCTCAGGTGTCAGATCTGAGCACAAGGTCTGACCACCATTGGATTGAGGAAAACCTGCACGTTCTTTAAAGTGCAAGGAGAAGTGAGCGTAATCTCGATATGAAAAATCCCAACATAATCTGAGCCATCAAATGAAGATCACATATGAACCATTGATCAGAGTTTTGAGGATCGCGTGTTTGAAATGTCAAAGAAACAATGCAACAGGAATCCCAATTTCTCGATATGGAAAATCCCGGCGTAATCTGAGCCGTCAAATGAAGATCACATCTAAACCGTTGATCGGAGTTTCGAGGATCGCATGTCGGAAATGTCAAAGAAACAATGCAACAGGAATCCCGATTTCTCGATAAGTGAAATCCCGAATGAACCTGAACCGTCAGATCAAAATGTGATCTAGATCGTCGACCCAACTCACGTCAGCAGACCACATCATCTAGAGACACGTGGCACAACCAGGTAATGACAAATGTCAGACTGATTCAACATTTCAGGCACATGTGAGTCACGAATCAGAGTGACACGTGGCAGTATTCAACACGTGTCAATCCATGTGTGATGTCAGCAGATGGACACCCTGTCGGAGTTTCAGGGATTGAGAGTTGGAGATGTCAAAGAATATTGACATCAAGAATCACGATTTCGCGATATGTGAAATCATGATGCAATTTGAGCCATCAGATCAAGCTTTGATCTGGACCGTTGATTCCAATCAATGGAGAGGCATCGGGGATCGAGAGTTGGACATGACAAAGAGTATTGACATCAGGAACCCCGATTTCGTGATATGCAAATTCACGATTTAATCGCAGCCGTTGAATAGAGATCAGATCTGGACCGTTGACATAACTCCATATCGGAGTTTTGCGGATCACGACATTAAGATAAATAGAAAACAAGGCAAAAAGAATGCCAAAATCACGATATGCGATATGGCGATTCAATCACAACCGTTAAATCAAGATTGGATCTGGACCATAGATGTAACTCCATATCGGAGTTTCAGGGATCGCGACTTGGAGAGGCAAGAACACAATGCAACAGGAATGCCGAAATGCCGAAACCCGAATTAAAGACAAAATTAATAAATCTCATCCAACGACATAGATTAACCTAAAGAAGATCTGAGGGCTACTGTTGCACAACACAGTGTAACGTCTAGAAACCATTGATGGATTCTACCAGAGGATGCGAAGAGATTTCTGTGTGATTTCCAGAGGAGCTGAAGAGTTACAAGGAATCTGCCAGTGGAATGAAGACGATTCATGGAGGAAATTGACATCTGGATGAGGGTTGGAGCCTGTAACTGAAACAGAGAAGGTGAGCTCGACTTTCACAGAGAAGACGAAGAGTCTCAAACTACCAGAGAGGATGAGGAATCTCAGCATAACACCCAGTGATGCTGAACGTGTGGTTGAACTGCCAGAGAAGCTGAAGAGTCGCGATGATGATCACATAGAGCACTCGAGAGGTGGAGGAATTTGGCGCGGAGTGATCATGCAGAGGCATTGTGAATATTGCATGCACAAAGACAACAAAGACTATAAGAATGCGGAACAAAAAAGAGACAAGAGTTGTCACTGTGGAGGAGAATTCAGGTGTGTGCAAGGAGGTAGAGCGCAGGAGAAGAAAATGCACAGTAGAGGAATGTTGCATTGAAAGGATATGGCGTAGAGAGCATAAAATGGAGAAGAACAGAAAGTGAAAGGGGTGTGCAGAAGACACTGATGCAGACAGGGCATAACAGTGTAACAGAACAACGACAAGGCTGGTAAGCCATTGAATAAATTTATTTCGCTGTAATGAGTTGTAGTAACAAATATTTATATTTCAGGGTGGTTGGGAGGTGCTTGGGAGGACTTTTTTCCTCAGAGGTTCAAGTGGGTTCTTGAACACAGGGAGTTGTAGCTTCCATCTGGTTGCAGCCAGAGAAACCAGGGTGGCAGGGTGGTGCAAGGGAGAACTCTTGTTCTCTGTTATACAGGTTGGTGCCTGTATGATTGGAAGT
>ML792313.1:479687-510360 GCA_009831015.1 Picea engelmannii | reverse complement strand
TAGAAGAAATGGTAAATGCAATGAAGGCACTTGGTGAAACAATTGGGGAACCTTCTTTAGTTCATAAAATCTTGAGATCTCTCCCAGATAGGTTCAACCCGAAGGTCTCTGCTATAGAAGAAATTAATGATCTAAAAACCTTATCTTTTGATCAGCTTCTAGGAACGTTGACTGTATATGAGACGAGGATAGTTACAGATAAACCCACCTCTAGAGAAGCATCATTTAAAGCAGATAAGAATGAAGATTCTGAGCCTGATAAAATTGAAGCAAAATTTGTGAGAAGACTAAAGAAAGTATCAGGCAAGTACCAAGGTAAGCTTCCCTTCAAATGTTTCAATTGTGGTAGGATAGGTCATTTTGCAAATAAATGTCCCCACAAAGGAAAGGATTAGACTTGTGATGATGAGGAGAAATACAAACATATAAATTTCTTTAAAGAGAATAACTTTAAGAAGAAAAGTCTTTGTGCAAACAATGAAGATGATCCTTCAGATGATGAAGGCAATGATTCATCTATCGAAGATAAACTAAATGACTTCATACTTATGGCCAAAGAGGACTATGAAAATATTGAAAGCATAGGCAGTGATGAGAATGATGAAGAGGTTGTGGTTGATATGGAAGGAGAACTGATCAGTGCATTGGAAGAGATTGACAGACTAAGAATTAAGAACAGAAAGAAAAAACAATTGCTGATGTAGTTTGAGAAAGACAGTAAACAACCTAATGAAGACTTTGCCCTGCTAAAAGTGGAATTAGAAGAGGCAAAGAAAATCAAAGATATTCTGAAACGATAGTTATCAGAAAAGAAGGCTAGATGTGAAGCTTTAGAACAAGAAGTAGTGAAAACTAGGAAAGAGATGGAGAAATTTCAAGCCTTGAACAATCAGAATCTGTCAAGTATCAAAGCCTCAGAAGAATTAACTCTCATTCTAAATCGGCAAAGGAATCCAAAGTTGAAAGTTGGCCTGGGCTATGAAGAAGGATCAAGTAGTGGTCAGCCGAGAAACAAAGAACCCATCGAGTTTGTCAAATCTTCAACCAATGACAACAACAAACCTGCAGAAACAAAGGAAGACAATCAACCACCCAAGACAATTAAAGGAAAAAGTGCCAGGACTGAATCTGTAGAACAAAGAAATAATGCACTCCCTGCTCAAAGACATCATCAACATGAAAGAAATAGATTTTCTCAAAGAAGACAACCATTTTCCAGGTACAAAGATTTTTTCTATGGATACTGTTTCTACTGTTCTAATTTTGGTCACAAAGTTGTAAATTGTTCCTTAAGAATTAGACGTGAGCAATTAAGATTTCCAAGGAATAAATTTCTGCCACAACAAAGAATGATACAACAAAGTAACAAACCATCACATATTGCAAATTGCCAAATCAAGTCTAGAGACATGCAACTGAGGAGGTCAAGGATTAATAAACAATCAATGAGTAGACAACCCTGCAACAACAACTTTGACCTATTGAAAAATGAGATTGAATGATGTAACTGTCACAACTTTGGCCACGAAGCTACAAACTGCCATCTCAAGAATTACAAAGCAGATCCAAGAATAAAGTTCTTAGATAGAAATACCAGCACATGGAAGAGGAAAGATAGTGGAAAATGTGGTCAAGCACTTTCAACTCAAAAACAAAAGGCCTCTGGAAATATAGATAGTGGATGTTCCAAGGACAGAACTGGAGACAAGGATAAGCTATTGTCCATAAGTAAAAGTAAAACAGGAAATGTGATCCTTGAAAATGATGAACCAGGCAAAATCAAGGATAGAGGGATGATGAGTTTGAGTAATGACAAAGGAGATGCCCAATACGTTTTTCTTGTGGATGGTCTGAGATGTACTTCACTCAGTTCAAGTCAAAAGTGTGACAGAGGCAGTGAAGATGTGCTCACATCCAAAGAATGTAAGGTAAATGTAAACTCAGGACAATTGGTGAATAACCGTATAAGGACACACAATAATGTTGATGTTAAATCCTCCCCTGCAAGTAAAGAAGAAGATTCAGATACAATAAAACAATGCTCAGTTAGCATTTATCCCACGAAAGAGGTAGGAGAAGAACCATGTCATAAACAGGAAGCAGAAGTCTCGAAGATTGAGAAGGCAAACACCCAAATCAAGTTCTTGAGCAGATCCATGACTGTGGACAAGGTATTGGATAGCCAGAGATCACCAAATGACAAATCCGATATTGGACTCAACAAGGTAGAAATCAGTGCTCCTAAGAAACCTGATATAGGTCCTTCATTTGCGAGAAAGAAAAGCAGGTGTGAGAGTGGGTGTAGCAGTTTTCTCTTGTGATTGAATATGGACATAAAAGCCCTGGATTGAATGCATCATGGAAGAAAAATGAAAATTGCAGTAATAGAGATCGATGAGATTCAATGGGGAGATCCAAGGGCTATTTAAAAAGTACAAGTTACAATTGCATAGTGTTCAAGTAGGACAACAACATTCTGATGTACAATATGATACACATGACATCCTGTAGAGACAACTAGAGGAAAGATCTTGTCAAGGAAATTTAACCTTTTGGGAACAAAGGAGGAAAATAGTCAGAAGCAGAGAGATAACATTGACAGGGGGAGTCATCCACTCATGAGAAGATTGATAAAGGAGTCTGAGTAAGAGAGGTGAGCAATTTTGAATTTTCCACAGAGGATACAACAGAAGCTGAAGATGAACATGTCCAAGAATCAGAAAGAGAAGACTCTGGTTTAGACACAAATGTTCTGCAGGCCTCAAATGAGAGAGTCCACCGTCAGGGGGAGTTTGCATTGATTTAATATCTGATACCTTCTAAAATACTGCAACAACTCAGGGGGAGCATGTTCTCTTTGACATTGATGTCAAAGGGGGAGAAAAGAATCTGGGTTCCTTTGTTGCCATCAATGCCAAAGGAGGAGATTGTTGGAAATGTTTAACAGGTAGAATATGCTTGTCATTGATGGAAAGTACAACAATGAAGATTGCATGAATACAGGAAGAATGTAACAGACGGGCACCAAAAGTATTTTGGGAAGAAGCTGTAGAGTAACCTCGATGAAGCTGCAGAGAAACCTCGATAAGATCAGAAGAGATAGTGCAGAGGATGTTTAGTATGTTTTACAGGTAGTGTAAACTTGTCATTGATTACAAGTACAGTAGTAATGATGGCTTGAGTACAACAACGATGATCAACAGGCAAAGAGAATATAAGTCCAGGAAGATCGAATGATTGAAGGCCCGAGAATCATTTCTGATCGTTGGATCCCATCCAAAATTCCCGACAGCATGAGGGCCGTCAGATCTGAAGAAAGACAAGAAGAGGGCGCTGAAGAGGAGAATAGATCTCAGCTGTCAGATCTGAGCATAGGGTCTGACCACCATTGGATCAAGGAAAACCTGCACGCTCTTTAAAGTGAAAGGAGAAGTGAGCGTAATCTCGATATGAAAAATCCCGACGTAATCTGGGCCGTCAAATGAAGATCACATCTGAACCATTGATTGGAGTTTCGAGGATCGTGTGTTTGAAATGTCAAAGAAACAATGCAACAGGAATCCCGATTTCTCGATATGGAAAATCCCGACGTAATCTGAGCCGTCAAATGAAGATCACATCTAAACCATTGATCGGAGTTTCGAGGATCGCGTGTCGGAAATGTCAAAGAAACAATGCAACAGGAATCCCGATTTCTCGATAAGTGAAATCCCGACTGAACCTGAATCGTCAGATCAAGATGTGATCTAGACCGTCGACCCAACTCACGTCAGCATACCACGTCAGCTAGAGACATGTGGCAGAACCAGGTAATGACAAATGTCAGACTGATTCAACATTTCAGGCACATGCGAGTCACGAATCAGAGTGACATGTTGCAGTATTCAACACGTGTCAATCCATGTGTGATGTCAGCAGATGGACACCCTGTCGGAGTTTCGGGGATCGAGAGTTGGAGATGTCAAAGAATATTGACATCAAGAATCCCGATTTCGCGATATGTGAAATCACGATGCAATCTGAGCCGTCATATCAAGCTTTGATCTGGACCGTTGATTCCAGTCAATGGAAAGGCATCGAGGATCGAGAGTTGGACATGACAAAGAGTATTGACATCAGGAACCCCGATTTCGCGATATGCGAATTCATGATTTAATCACAGCCGTTGAATAGAGATCAGATATGGACCATTGACATAACTCCATATCGGAGTTTCGCGGATCGCGACATCAAGAGAAATAGAAAACAAGGCAACAAGAATGCCAAAATCGCGACATGTGATATGGCGATTCAATCACAACCGTTAAATCAAGCTTGGATCTGGACTGTAGATGTAACTCCATATCAGATTTTGAGGGATCGCGACTTGGAGAGGCAAGAACACAATGCAATAGGAATGGCGAAATGCCGAAACCCAATTTAAAGAAAAAATTAATAAAGCTCATCCAACGACGTAGATTAACTTGAAGAAGACCTGAGGGCTACTGTTGCACGACACAATGTAACTGCTAGAAACCATTGATGGATTCTACCAGAGGATGCGAAGAGACTTCTGTGTGATTTCCAGAGGAGCTGAAGAGTTACAAGGAATCTGCCAGTGGAATGAAGACGATTCGTGGAGGAAATTGACAAATGGATGAGGGTTGGAGCCTGTAACTGAAATAGAGAAGGTGAGCTCGACTTTCACAGAGAAGACGAAGAGTCTCAAACTGCCATAGAGGTTGAGGAATCTCAGCATAACACCCAGTGATGATGAACGTGTGGTTGAACTGCCAGAGAAGCTGAAGAGTCGCGATGATGATCACACAGAGCACTCGAGAGGTCGAGGAATTTGGCGCGGAGTGAGCATGCAGAGGCATTGCGAATATTGCATGCACAAAGACAACAAAGACTATATGAATGCAGAACAAAGAAGAGACAAGAGTTGTCGCTGTGGAGGAGAATTCAGGTGTGTGCAAGGAGGCAGAGCGCAGGAGAAGAAAGTGCACAGTAGAGGAATGTTGCATTGAAAGGATATGGTGCAGAGAGCATAAAATGGAGAATAACAGAAAATGCAAGGGGTGTGCAGAAGACACTGATGCAGACAGGGCAGAGCAGTGTAACAGAACAATGACAAGGCTGGTAAGCCATTGAATAACTTTATTTCGCTGTAATGAGTTGTAGTAACAAAGATTTATATTTCAGGGTGGTTGGGAGGTGCTCGGGAGGACTGTTGTCCTCAGAGGTTCAAGTGGGTGCTTGAACACAGGGAGTTGTAACTTCCATATGGTTGTAGCTAGAGAAACCAGGGTGGTAGGGTGGTGCAAGGGAGAACTCTTGTTCTCTGTTATACAGGTTGGTGCCTGTATGATTGGAAGTTGGGTCTTCCATCCAGTTGGTGCTGGAAACACTCAAGGAGTTGATGCTTCCTTCTAGTTGGTGCTAGAGAAACCAGGGAGTTGGTGCTTCCTTCTAGTTGGTGCTAGAGAAACCAGGGAGTTGGTGCTTCCTTCTAGTTGGTGCTAGAGAAACCAGGGAGTTCGTGCTTCCTTCTAGTGGGTGCTAGAGAAAACAGAGAGTTGGTGCTCTCGGCAAGTTGCATCTTGCAAAATAGAGGTTGTAGCCTCATTATGAGTTGGTGCTCATATTTATGATAATGTAAAGAATGTAATTATTACTTATCATATAAAGAAAAAGAGGTTTTTACCCTATATGGGTTTCCTCGGGAAATATCTGTCTCTGTGTTTCTCATATATGTGTGACTGATGCTGAATGTGCCATTGTTTATTTCCCTGCATTAATGTGATCATCATTCAGTGTTTCTGCAAAGAGTTTAAAAAGAAGCATAATTGTTTAAGCACAGTAACAACTGATTCACCCCCCCCCCCCTCTCAGTTGTCCAACAGATTCATATGCCCTAGGTACGAACCCATTTTTTAGCAACATGGAACCTTCTTGCTACTACTAGAAGTGTCGTTATTAAGTGGTAGAGACTTGCCAAACCTGGGTGCCATAGTTAGAACACTTTTGTCATTTTGTACCCATGTAGAAGTTATTCCATAGGTCCGAGATTCCCTTATAGTCTTGATATGGATTTTTTTTTGAGCCTCATTCATATTACTCAAACTCATTCTAACCACTACTTATGGGACTCCAACCGAGTCTTGGTTAAGCTCTTTTCTGACTCTGAAAAAATGAAAAGATTGTTGAGTGGACTTGTCTCTTTCACACTCATTAAATGGATTTGAAAGGACACCTATTTTGGTATAAGTTTAACCCTTTTCCAGACCAAATAGACTACTTACAAAAAATGAATACTTTGGTCACCATTGGCTAGAATATTTCTCCTGGGTATTATTTTATACTTTTTCGGGCTTAGGGGACTAAATCTACGAAAAAATGACACTTTTGAGTTAAGTTGTAATTGCGTCCCATTACCCTACTTACATTGTAGAGCCTAATTTTGGATCTCGCTTTCTTGTTATAAGCCTCTTTCCCCAACAATTCTCAGCATTAGCCAAGCAATTCCTTCTATATATCCTTTGCAACTTAACAAACCTTTACCCATAGAGGAAACATTCCCCAGAGTGTCCATGTCCCGCATGCATTTCCTTGCATTGAGCATAGGTATGTTACACTACTTGGAACCAGTTTCTTACTCGTGACACTCGTTTCCTCTCCTGTATCATAACATTTCTTTGACTATGAAAAAAAAAGATGGGTGGGAAAATAAAATTATCTCCTATCGATAACAGTCGTATCACCTTTGAACAGAGCGCAAATTCTTGAGTCCATTTCATCCAAGGTTTGGGTTTAGCATGGCCTTAGGAAGCTGAAATCATTACTTATATTTTACTCCCTTGACTGGTTATTCTTTCAGTCCCTATGGAGAGTTTGTTGATGCCTCCGACGTCACAATGTTTTGTCAATGATCAATGTTAAGCCTATGCTTTCTGAGTTATTCATCTGTCTCATGCTCTTGTTCAAAGGAATTCTAATCCAGTGTCAGCCATTTCTCATAATTCCTTGAATTTTCATGATGACCATCCCCTTACAAGTGAACCTCAGAATCGCATAAAGCTTTTGTCCTACCTCGCACCCTAGTCCTACTTTCACCATTGGTGGGTGAACTTGAACCCAACAGATGAAATATCTTCATTGGTTGCTGGCAGGGGGGTTTTCCTTGTGTTCAACAGAAATAAATTTATTCACACATTTGGATTTGTGCAATGTCTTAGATTCCATTAGACCCTATTGGTGGTTTCCTCTCCTTCTTCGACAATTTTTCATTATTATCTGCTAGTCTGAGGGTCTCTTTTGTGTACTACTTGCATCTAGTGCACGTGAGAGACGCACATGGTCATTGGTTTGTGAACATCCTATTCGTCTGGGCTCTTCCCAATCATCAATATATTGCTTTTGCACCTCGCGCTGGATGATGAGAGATTCCTTAATGATATCCTTTCAATGAGTCTCCTCCCATCAACTTTAGCTCATCTATTCTAGAATTGAGATCTAGAGTTATATGAATACCTAGAGGCTTGCCGTCATTAGTGGAAGGTTCTCCCTCCATCGACAGTTGGGAATACATTAATCTCTCCTGATCGATGGATTATTCAAGTGTTCAATCTCAACACCTCGATTCACACTTGTAGAATGTACTCAGTTTATTGACACCTTCTTTCACTATCGGTAGGTTGTCTCACGTTTGTTAATGATATACCTTAATGACTGGTAATCAAACAAAGTCTCATTGTGTTCGAACTCAACTCCCTTATTCACATAATGTAGACTTTCACCTTCGATGGATAGTGTAGAAGACCTCCAGTTCACAGTAGTAGGATCACATATATGCTATTGTATTTTATCATACTAGTGCCTTTATGACTTCAATGATCATGGCAGATCAAATTGTACTCCATTGTATATATATATATCTTCAGTTGATTTTGAGACTGGACTCCACTGTGTCTTGTTTGTGACTATGACAGCCTATGGCATATGTCCACTTTGTATTGCCTATTTATGGCCATGATCAACTATTTGATTATATATCCACATGGATATGCAGTGCAATCCATATTGGCATCCATGTGTACATAGTCAATATGAATTGCAATATTCTCATGAGTAACTAGTTTTTCCAGCTGGGTCCTCATTACTCCACTTCTGGGAATCATAAGGTATTTCAGGCATCACAATTTCTCCTCTGACCTCACACATTAGGGGACATCTGTTATAGCAATTTTTTCCACACTCCATGCATCTTTCTTTGATGGAATTCCCTTTCCCTATGCAAACTCAAGTTTCCCTTTTTGTTCATTCCATGGTAAAAGAACTCAAATTTTTGCACATATATGCGAGCCACAGTTAGACAACTCATGTATATGTAGGTTGCTCCATTAAAACTTGTGTACATTGGGTTTTGTGCTCAAAAATTAAAATTATGTTGAGTTTCCACACTATGTCACGAGATCCATGATCCTTGACCTTCAATATACTGGAAACACTCTGACTCAACCCTTCAATTCCATTTGGAGGCTATAAATTGAGCCATATACAAGCCTTGAAGACACACATCATTGAGAGCAAAGACACTCTCGATAAATTTCACTTCATATTGAGTCTGCATCCCTTTTTCCTTGAAAGTCTGAACTTGTTGTGTTCATCCCCAAAGATCTTCCTATATTGAGAAGGAAAAACTCAATTACTCCTACTACTTGTGAGCTTTCCTTTGTGGAGGATTTAAGTGGCGAAGGCCTAGCTGGAGGGACTTAGTTTCTCATTTCCGATATGTGCCATTACAGAAGTTTGTCACCTATGTAATTCTATTGATTACATTAATAGAAATACTCTTTTCTCGTCTAATTATTTGTCCCAAATATTTACATTACTTTCCATAGGAATATTTGTTATACATGTTAATGGATTATGCTAGTTTATATGCTAACATTCTATATAATTTCTATATGCTTGTATATCTTGATTCTTGAGGACAAGTTGTAGGCATCAAGCTTTCGGTCATGATCTCAACTGCGGTCTTCTTTGGACGACCGGACGAGGTAGGCTTCTATCCTTCTCTTGTTAACATTTCTATTTATCTAGCATACTTAAGTTTAGAGTTGATTTTTGGGTGTCATTCCATCTGTTGTGGTTTACCCCTTTCCATAGATATTTTCCTTGTAACATTATGAATTGAAATTTCATAATGCTATTTAGTGATATAAATTTTTAAAGTCCACTAGTTCCAAGGATCAAAGAACAATATAAAATCACCCTTAGTATTGTCAAAAAACAACAATTCAATTGAACATTTGACAAATTCAACTCAGGGTAGGGAAACACTTGGTGGAGGATTTTCATTCTTAGCATGATTGGAAAGGGATATCAAAGTAGAAGTATTGGAAGAATATTTTTGTTACATTATAAGCAACAGATTATTGAAGGAATCACACCACTTCTACTTTAGTGAGGTTATGGAAAATGCATAGTTTTGGTATAATCATGGATTTCATACAAATAGTAGAGTCTCACAATAATATTCAATTCTTAGGTTTCTTCAAGTTAAAATAAAACGTTCTAGCCATACCATGAATGCAAGTGAACTTGAGGTATATGGTTAGGTTTCATAACAATGAAGTGTCAAAAATATTCTATGTTTAAATTAATAGACAATATAATGGATCTAGGATTTATTGGATATGTATGAAGTCGATAATTTTCCTTGAATATCTATAGGTTTATTCTCTCCACAACTTCTAAATATCAATTGCATTCTTCGTAGAGTTTAGTAATGAATAAATACAATAATAATTTAGTTCGGCGTAAATTTATAATAAGCTTACTTTATAATAATGTTTGGTCATGGAGATTTAATGGTTTGACAAAATGGTTGGGAGGTGGGTCTTTCACTCTTCCCACTCAGGTTCAAATCCTTGATGAGACTTGTCCCGTTGTGTAATCTTGGCAAGTTACCGATTCCCCTAGGTAAAAAATAAAATAAAATAATTTTAAATCATAATATAATTAATCTATATCAATTGCAATGAATGGTTAGTGATCTATTAATAGATCTCGACAATATTATTCACGTATACACCTATCAAGGTGTGTAGAAAATAGTGATTGGAAGTGCCTCATCAAATATTACAACACTTTGAATATGTTTATAGTATTGGATACTTTCTTAAGTAATTCTTCTCAAACACATCTCATGGCACATGCTAAATATTTATTTTCTACCATGTTTGTCATATTTTTTAAAGTTGTGCACTTGAGCTCTGCATCTATGTGTTGCATTATATTAATTCACTTGACATATTATGGATAGGTATCCTTCCTTGAGAATGGGAAAAACAATGCCTTTGTTCATTGTACTTGTGAGTGGAGCACTATAAACCACTATGGAATTATATGGTATAAGATTATGATAAAAAAAAAGAATTAAAGGCAAAGAGTCACACCAACTTCAAATCACAAGTTGATAAAACTATGATCATGAAGAAAAATGTCACACAATTCCAACACCTCCAACTACAGAGGCCAAGATGGTGCAATTCCAAATTAGTAGGTGATATAAGTCCCACTTCTCCAAATTTCGTTGGCACTTGGTGCCCAAGAACAACAAAAGGTCACTTGAACTCAAAATTCTAGGTCGATCAAGTCACAAACTAAAGGCCAAGGCACTCTCTTGGAATACAAAATACATTGATTTCATTATATTGCATAATTTTCAATGTTTGTAAAGTCGATAATTTTCGACTAAGTTGTTCGTTGAATTGATTTCAGTGTTTGTATAGTGGATAAATTTGATTATTCCATTTTGTGCATAAATTTCAGTGTTTTTATAGTGGATAAAGTCTACATGAAAAACATTTTCTCACTATTTTGAAATGATTAATTATATAAAAGTTTGGGGAAATCATTACACATGGTTAAGGAATTTAGTAGTGAGGCAACAAACAACTAATCAATTAGTTGGTCTGAGATCATGATCATGAAAAAATAACTAAAGGTAAAATCTCACATGTGATACAAATCATACATTGATAGAACTAGAATCCCAAAGCAAAATGTCACATGTTTCTCCAACTATAAAGACCCAAACAATGAGAATTTGAACTAGGAGGTCATATATGTCCCACTTCTCCATCTTGTGTTGGGATTGTGTGCACTCTAAATTCCAAGATGTTCAAGACAAAACCCAAAGGTTGGGGTAAGATCCTAAAATATCAAGTACATTGATTTCATTATATTGCATATAATTCATTGTTCATAAAGTTGATAATTTTTAACTAAGTTGCTCACTCCATTGCTCTTGTATAGTGCTTTGATTTCATTTTTTGTATAGTATATAAATTTGATTTTTTTTTTGTGCATCAATTTAAATGTTTGTATAATGGATAGAGGCTACATGAAATTTTTTTTCTCACTATTTTGAAATGATTGATCAGATAGAGTTGTAGGGAAATATTTACGCCCAGGAAAGGAACTTAGAGGTGAGGCAGTTAATAACTAATCAATTATATGGTATGGGATTGTGATCATAGAAATATAATTAAAGGTAAGGGTTCACATGAAATTCAAATCACAAGCTGATAGAATTGGAATCATGAAGAAAAATCCCACATAATTCTAACATCTCGAGTTGTAGAGGTCTAGATGGTAAGAATCTGATCCAAAAGGTCATATAAGTCCCACTTCTCTAGCTTATGTAGGCTTGGGTGTCTTCTCGATAGTACTCTTATCTTATTGGTAGAAAATATTTTGTTAGGCTTGATTGACATTGGAGAAAGTAAATATTGATATTGGAAAGAGAGGAAGGTATGACCTTTACTTCAATATATAGAGTTAAAAGTTTGAATGGTATTTGATTTCAACTTCCTTTATCAGATGATTAATATGAAAACATGGGAAAGTTAGTAGGTGCAACTACAAGAGAAATATGAAGAAATATATCGAAATGATGACTACACTACTACATATTGAAAAATTTGCGACGACCACTTGCGATGAAAGTACTCTTTCGTCGCAACATGCAAGAGAAAAAGTTCAATTTTTCTAAATCCACCCTGTATTCGTCGCTATCTCGATGCATGTAGTTTGACTAAATTATTATGGTCAATTTTTGTCGCACAAGAGCGATGACTGTAGTTTGTCCGTCGCAAGAGAGACGACTTACCTAACCTTAAAATTGACCGTTAAAAATGACCTAAAATAAATAGGTAAAAAAAGAAATATTTTTAGGTCACGTTCGTCGCAATTGCGACGATAGTGACCTAAAATTGGACTATAAATATTTGACGATTTAAATATGTTGCGACAATCTTTCTATAACAACGATGGTTCCAAAAGGGTATTTTTGTGTGGAAGAATGTCGCAGAATGTTGTTAGAGGTGGGGAAAAAAGTAAAGCGGGTGAAAAGGGTGATGGTAGATGTTATTTCCTTTGTAAAAAATGTTGCCTCAGATGTCCCGTAAGAATTTTAATAGAAACAACTACAAAACATTGTAGGAAATATGGTCACATTGATGACGGATCGAATGAATATCGTTCCATGGTAATTAGCTATATATTCATTATCTTTTTTTATTTTGCCAATTATATATATATATATATATATATATATATATATATATAGTTTCAATGTTTGTTATAGTATACACTAATTTTTCATGATTGTTTGTAATTATAAAGTTAGAGTTTCCCTCTAACTTTCCGCAGAATATTGCACCAAGTATTAGTAGAAATGATGTTGTACAAGCTGAGGAACATCATCATGACCAAGCAAATTAGGATCTCATGGAAGAATATGATGGGACAAATCAAGTTAATGATCCCATGGAAGAAGATGATGGGACAAATCAAATGATCCAAGATTTTTTTTCGCATCCATATGAGGATGGGGAAAATGCTGGTATTTATAATGAACCTCTATTAGAAAAGGCAAATAAACGACTTTATGAAGGATCAAGAGCAAATCTTCTATCCACTACATTGCTGCTAGTGAACTTAAAGGTTATGAATAATTTTTCAAACACTTGTATGACACAAATACTAAGGTATTTAATATGTTTCATCTCATATTATACATAAATGTTGATTTTTTTTCTATTTTTTCTTAGTGTTAATTAATGTGTAAAATAAGAATGCAATTTTTATGATTAATATTCTTACATTAACTAGTTGTTTGTTATTTTTTAGATTGTTAGGTGAATTTTTGTTACCATCGTCAAATATTTTACCTCGCACATATCGAGGTTTGCATGCCATTATGAAAGACATTGGAATGGATTATCAAACTATAGATGAATGTCCTAATGAACATATTATATATTATGGACAACATGCTTTGAAAACTAAATGTCCGCAATGTCTTATCAGTAGATATTGAACCGATCAAGTAACAAAAAGGGTGCCTCGAAAGGTTCTTCGTCATATTCCCATAATTCCACATTTGCAATGATTGTTTAGGTGTAAAATCATAGCACAATTTATGTATTACCATGCACGTAACAAAAGTGGAGATGGTGTTCTTCGAATGCATGTCAATGGTTGTGCATTTAGAGAAATTGAGGAAAAATGGGCAGATTTCAAAGATGAACCTTGTAATGTTAGGCTTTCATTGGCAGCCGACGATGTTAATCCATTAGAGAGCTTAGATCTATTTACTCAGTGTGGCCTACTTTTGTTATCAACAATAACATTCCTCCTTGGACGTCAATAAAGAGGGAGCACATAATGTTGACAATGATTGTTCCAGGTATTTGTTTACATTAATTTGTTGAATTTAACATTTTCATTTGTTTCAATTTTTGCATAATATCTTTTGTTTATTTATTTAATTATATATATTACAAGATATCATTCCTTTAGTAATTATGTGTAATTTCAAACAATTAGGTAAGTACCGGGTTAAATATATGAATGTATACATCTATCTTCTTATCGACGAGCTACTAAAGTTATGGGTTAGCATCACAATGTATGACATATGTAAACCAATTGGGGAGAAGAAATTTAAATTTCGTGGAATACTTTTATGGACAATTCATGATGCCCCTGGACTAACACATTTTTGTGGTATGTAGCATTCTAATATTTCTTTTTAATACTATATAATATTTTAATTTTATCATGGTGCATGTTTAATTTTTAAATAATCTCATCGTATAATTGAGATTAATCCATTTTTTGCAGGTCTTTAAACAAAGGGTAAATTTGCATGTCCAGTTTGTGGCCCTGAGATGAAGTATTGTCATTCAAAAAGTTTAGGAAATATGTTGTTTGATGAGTATAGGCACCTTCTTCCTAAGAACCATAGGTATCGTACTACTGAAAAACATCTTTTCAATGGGAAAGAAGAGACTGGTTTAAAACCATGAAGAATGACACCTCACCTATGGAGGTTGGAATATAATAGAAATCGTCAAGGTACTCAATTTCACAATGTATCGTAGATCATGTAATGTTTTTAATGTTTATTTTAATCATTTAATTTATTTTACTGTATTTGATAATTATTTTTGTGATTTCTTTTATGCTTCATGAAGGCCACAATCATCATGAAGGTATTAATAATGGGCTTCCACGAGGAATGGAATCTTATCCCGCTCAATTCATGAGGTTTCCCTACTATGAGGAGCTAAAAATAGCTCATTTGTTTGATACAATGCATATCGGGAAGAATGTGACTGAAACGTTACGATGAATCATAGATGTTAGGAGGGACAAATAATTTTTTTTCAAAATTTGTACTAACATTCAAGAAGCCAATCATGCAATGCAAAGTGTGATCCGATATTCAAATAGATCAGATGGAGTACTAGACCGAAATAACCTTCCATGGTTATTAACAAAGCAACAAAGAAATGATATAAAAGAGGTCATTCAAAGAATTAAATTTCCTACGAGTTTTTCTTCAAACATAAAAAATATCTTAATGAAGAAAGGTGAATTTGGTGGGGTAAAAACACATGATTGGCATACCTTCATTAAGGTAATAATTTTGGTATACATATTTGTATATATTGGCCTTATAGATCTTTTATTTTTTTTATTTTTGCTTGTCTACTTTGGTCGAAACAAATAACGATTCATTTTGTTGTTACAGTATGTTCTACCGCTATCTCTCCCAAACGACTTTGACAACAACGTCAAACAAGTTATATATGATCTTGGAAAATACATGAGGTAAGACATAGTTGTGATTTATATGCAAAATGTTCTTAAAAATTATTGTTGTACTTAATGGCATGTGTTTTACTTGTAATGTAATGTAATATATTATATTATGTTATGTTGAAACATGTTATTTTCTTGTGTCACGATCTCATGTAGATGGTTGTCATTGAAAGAAATCCATGAAGATGATATAAATTATTGGAAGAGAGAAATTCCTCGTCTAATGTGTGAAATGCAAAAGTATATACCTCCTACATTTTTCAATGCACAAGAACACTACCTCATACACCAAGTTGAGGAGATTGAAATTTGTGGACCTGTTCATGCAAGGTCAACGTGGATGGTGGAGAGGCACTTGAAATTATTGAAGGCATTGGTTAGACAAAGAGCACGTCCTGAGGGTTCTATAGTGGAGGGATATATGGTATATTAATCCATGGTGTATATTAGTTAGTATCTTCCTAAATTAGCAATGCCAACTATGCATGTAGTGGATCACATTTGGGATGTGAACTCCATAAAAAAATGTGAAGATCAGGAGCATCTGTTGGGGAAAGATAGAATGAAAAAAATGAGAGGTAATATATTAATAATTGTGAAAATTTATATTAATAATACATATAAAGTTTCATTTTTGTGTATATGATCATACTCATTAATATAATTTATTTCATAAATTATAAATATTTATAATTACCTGCATATTGTACGTTATAACTAATATTTAATATTGGTGAATTATGTTTTTTTGATTCAATTGCTCTAGAGTGGGATGCACTGCATTTACATTGCAAACAATCTTGGCTAGATGAATGTATGGATTGAAAGATGTAAACAACATAATGGAGGTAGGTTATCATGGAAACTACTGTCTGAATTGGTTAGAGAAGCTCATCATAACGGAGATGCCAATGTTACACAGAGGGAAATTGATCTAACATATGGTTTGAAAGATGGTCAGGTGAGCAATTTCACCCATTTTATTCAGTTATTTTATATTATACTAATGTGACTACATGTGTACTGTATTGTTCTGATACTTTTGAAGTTATATAAATATATGATAATTTATTAATTGACAATGCATCTTTTACATATCTGACATATTGCAGTTGAAACACCACAAGGCTATGTGGTGCAATGGTTGTAAATTTCGCATCAAACAATTGGATGAAACTAGGAAATATTCTAATAGTGGGATAATTGCAGTATTCCAGGTTACTAATGTTTCCTCTAGGAGTGACAGACATCCCTGAGAATATGAAAATAGATACTATGGGTATTTAAACAATATACTTGAGTGTTACTTTAATTCCTTCAAATTAGTTCTGTTCGATGTCAAATGGTATAGGTTACGAATGCATGAATGTGATGAGGAAAGAACTGTTATTCAACATGCCAACGGATTTCCAATGATTAAAACAACAATGTTTGAAATAGGACATGATCGCTATGTTTTTCCAAGCCAATGTGAACAGGTCTTTTACTCAAATGTTCCAGGTGAAAGGGATTGGTCATTTGTTGTTAGATATGATCCAAGATGAAGGCCAATTAAGTATACTCATTTACAGGAAGAAGATGATATTGAAGATCAAGAAGATGATTCGAAAGAATATTAGACAGATCCAAAAGATCATGGAGGGTTGACAGATGAAGAAGACGAAGAAGATCATGATCTAGGCGTAGGAGACAATATTTCAATTTCTGATGATGATGTTGATGAAAATATGCTCGAAAATGACATTGATGACGATGATGATATCATCAATCCTTTCAACATCGTTTCAGAACCAGATGATGATACATATGTTGAGTTCGATGAAGAAGATCAAGATAGAGAATAAGGATGATTACACAGATGTTGAGGTTGGATTAGGTACGTGACTATATAATATTTTAATTTGTATGAATTATTCTCTTAAAATAATTTACTTTTAATGTCATGGGTTAATTAC
Source organism: Picea engelmannii (assembly GCA_009831015.1). NCBI lineage: Eukaryota > Viridiplantae > Streptophyta > Pinopsida > Pinales > Pinaceae > Picea > Picea engelmannii. The sequence goes on along the minus strand of ML792313.1, from coordinate 493,243 downwards.
ATGTTTTTAAGTTTTATGTGACGTTTTTATATCCTAGGTTACATGTTGTTTAATTATTATTTGAAACTTGAAAATAGTTGTCAATATAGTAAAGTACATGGTAGAATAAAAATATCATTTAGAAACACATAATTTCATGTACCTTCATTAATTTTTGTTTTTGTAGTTTCTATGCATGAATATTAATAGGACATTGCTTTCGATTATTTTATATTTTATATATTGGGTTTTGGGGATCAATTGAGAGTGATGTGACGGGGAGGGCAGGGGCCATGTGAGCTTCCACCTTCACGTGGTTGGCCTTGTTTAGTAGATGATAAATTATTCTTGAAACCAAGAGAAGCTCTTTCATTTTTATACCATCATGATCATATAAGATTTCATCAATATTGTTACCTATTTGAATCTTCTTAGAATTGAGATTCGTTACATAGTCGTTGAAAAAAGAAAAAAGACTTATGTAGCTTATATTAATTTGGTATTTGTGTGGGAAATTTTATGCCATTAGTATGTTTTGTAAAAAATAACGAGGAACGATGAACGAGGAACGAAAATTGCACGAGGACTAGACACTGGCAACAGGGACCTGGGAATGAGGCCAACATTGAAATTTTTTCAAACAGTTTCTGTATGCACTGAAATTTGTCATGGATAGACTATTGGCACACCTTAACTATATGGGAGGGTTTTTGGACTCAAATTTGAGTGATACACCCACTTTCTTCCATAATCAATTCATCATGTAAACCATAAACCCTATTTTTCTTTCAGAGTACCCAATTTGGTTGAGGCAAGTTTTAGGCTTTCATCGGTCTTTATTCATTTTGATTTCAGGTTTTACATTAATGTATATACAATGTATTTGCATTATCATTGTGATGAAAAATCCCTCTATTTCATTGATTGCTTAATCAACACCATCAAGATACTAGAGGGGAGAAACAGTGACATGTGAATGGGGCCAACGTCGAAATGTTTTCAAAATGTATCTGTATGCATTGAATTTGACCTGGATAGACTATTCACATGCCTTAATGATATGTGAGGGTTTATGGACTCAAATTTGACCGACACACCCATTTTCTTCCATCATCAATTCATCATGGAAACCATAAACCCTATTTTTCATATGTTCTAGTAGATATGTTAATGATTCCAAGTTTCATATTTGTATTTGAGTGAGGGTCCAACTAGCTTTCAAAGTATCAAATTGAGAGTTCAAGTTGATAAACCAAATATGAAATGAATCCAAACATCATTTGATATCATCGCAAGAGAGAAAATATAAATAATCTTGTTACGAATTTGCTATACTATCGACGGAAAAAGCTTGTCGATAGTATAGCTAATTCATTGTAAGAATATTGTGTCTAATTTGAATGGTGTTACATGGATTTCAAGGAGTGCAGGGCTTATATTATGGTGCAATGTAGTGTATTCTATAAGAACAATTTCTATGCCAAACCTCTAAATAGATAGTACCATATCTTGTTCATAAGACAAATATTCTTGGTATGTTTCCTTTGTGGATATGGTGGCTCAAGCCCTCAATACACATGATGCCAAACAAAGAAATGTAACAATTTTACTATTGAATGATAGTGTTTTGTCACCCATGGTTAAGGAAAGAACTTAAGGTTCTTAGGTCCTATTTGAATCTTCTTAACGTTAAGTGTGATTATGATTTTTGTGGTTAGTGGCTAAAATAATTATAAGGGTTAGGGGTTGTATTTCCTAGGGATTATATTGGTTATAAGGGTTAGTAGTGAGAATGATTGGGATCAACGGTAACACAGTTTATAGGTTAGGATTGAAATGGTTTATATGGGTTAGAGTGACAAAGGTTAAATGGGTTATGGGTTTTAGAATTTCCAGTTTTGGGGTAATATCAATAATAGTGATCAAGGGTTATAATCATTACAAATTAAGGGTTAGAATGATTATATTGACTACAATCTTTTTTGTTAGGGATTGGGGTTCATGAGTTATCATAGATTATAGTTTTAGGACGAGAGGCCACATTTATTTCAATTTATGTATTATAAGGGTTATACTAATTAATGTAATATGGGTGAGGGTTTGTAGGGGTTTGAGATTAGGGTTTATCCATTATAAAGGTTATAAGAGTTAAAGGTTAATTGTTATATGGGTTAGGGGCTTTGGTAGTTAATCTTATTAGGATTTAGAGGTCAGATCAAGGTTATTTGGGCTATATTGGTTTAGAATTGTGCTCTATAGGGTTTAAGATTGGTGTTTATAGGGGTTAGGTATGGATACAATTAAGGGTTACGTGTTAGGGATGATAAGGCTTATAGTGTTATGGAGTAAAGTGGTTATATGGTTTGAGTCTTATAAGGATTAATGTTTATGAGATATATGGATTAGGTGCTTAGGGGTAATAAGTTAGGATTTTCTTGTTTGGGGTTTACATCATAGAGGTTAGTGATTAGGGGTAATAGAGGTAATAGACTAGTACTAATAATGGATATATGTTATAGCTAATGTACACATTCAAGGTTATAAGGGTTAAATATTAGGGTTAAATTTTCAAGGGTTTAGGGATTGGGGATTCTAAAAATTATAGTGGTTGTCGGTCATATGTATTTGGGGAAACAAGTTATAGTGATTATAAGGGTTAGTGGCCATAGTTTTTTAGGGGTTTGTGTTTATAGGGGTTAGAGGGTTATTGGGGTAATAATGGTTGTATGTAATAGGCTTACAAATTATAGTTACAGGGGTTACATATTATAAGTGATATGAGTTAGACATTAGGGATGGAAAGGGTTGAGGGTTATAAAGGTTATGAGTTTAGGGTTCCATACATTAGTGTATATAGTTATTAGTTGGTAATCCTTATAATTGTTATGGAATATGAGGGTTAGGGATTATTTTTTATAGAGGTTAAGGATGAAACATGTGACACAACTTATAATGGTTATGGATCATATCAATTACATGTGCTAGGGATAAGGGGTTATAATATTTCGAGGTTAGAGATTACAAGGGGTTAGAAGTTATATAATTTAGGGATTAAGGGTTATTGGGGACAAGGGTTAGGTACTTGCTTGATAGAGAATGACAATTAAATTGGTTATGATATAATGTTCAAGGGTTATAAAGATTACGGGATTGGGCTATAGGAATTAGGTTATTAGAGGGGTTAGTGGTTTTCCATTCCCCTATGGATAATATGAGGATGAATATTGGTGCTGGAAGTTAGGGTTTTTAGTTGACTAAGGGTTTGGGTGATGGAAGTTAGGGGTTTTAATGACTCATGCACCCCATAGGATATCTGGTGAATTGACGATGCATGTAGGGATTGGTTTTATAGGAATTAGGGTGAGAGATATTGGAGGGGTTAGTGGGTATAGAGGTTATAAGGGTAAAATAAGTCTTAGGTATGACAAGCGTTGAACAAGTATAATAGGGAATATAAGGGTTCAAGGTTACAAAGTTTACAAATTAGGGCTTGGTAGTATGGGTTATTGTTTGTAGAATTTACAGTGGTTATAGATTGTACAAGATAGGAGAAAGGGATTATAGTCATTATAGGTGTTAGGGATAATGAGTTTTATGGGTTTGGGTCTCATAGAGTTTAGGGAATAGAGGGTATGTAATGGTTAGGGTAATATGTTTAGAAATTAGAGTTATAGGGGTTAGGGATTTGAGTTTATAATGTCATGGTTTGGACATTAGAAACTAAATGTGTTTTAGGTTATAAAGGGTATGGGTTTATGGATTCATGGATAAGCCTATATAGTTATTAGTTGACGAGGCTAATATTTGTTAAGGAAAATAAGGGTTAGGGATTAAGGTCACTGTGGTATGTGGGTTCATAGTGATTATGGGTTATAAGGGTTAGTTGCTAATGGTTATGGGGGTTATGGGTAAGGGGTTAATGGAATTAGGGGATACCATTATAAGGGTTAGTGGTCATACATTTTAGTGCTCAGGGGTTAGAGGGATATAAGGGTTGGAGTAGTTATAGGTAATAGGTTTCAAAGTTAGAATTATATGCGTTAGAGATTAGGGTTATAAGGGTTATGCTTGGACATTATGGATTAATAGTAGTGAGGGTTTATATGGGTTTCAAAATAAGGTTTATCCATTATAAATGTTACAAGAGTTAAATGTTAATGAATATATGAGTTAGGGGTTATGGTAGTTAAGATCATTAGGAGTTACAAGTCAGATAAAGGTTACATTGGTTTAGAATTGTGCTTTATAGGGATTAGGGGTTAATGTTTATATGGGTTAGGTATGGCGAGAATTAAGGGTTAGGTGTTAGGGATGATAAGGGTTATAGTGTTATGGAGTAAAGTGGTTATATGGTTTGAGTACTATAAGGATTAATGTTTGAGAGATATAGGTATTAGGTGCTTAGGGTTAATAAGTTAGGCTTTAGCTATTTGGGGTTTATAAGTTAGAAATTATAGAGGTTAGTGATTAGGGTTAACATAGGTGATATAATAGTACCAATAATGGATAGATGTAATAGTTAATGTACATGTTTGGGGTTATAAGGGTTAAAGATTAGAGTTAATTTTTCAAGGGTTTAGGGGTTTGAGATTCTAAAAATTGTAATGGTTATGAGTCAAATGCATTTGGGGAAATAAATTATAGTGATTATAAGGGTTAATGGCCATAGGTTCTTAGGGGTTAGATGGTTACTTGGTAATAGTGGTTGTACGTAATAGTATTAAAAATTATAGTTACAAGGGTTACATATTATAATGGATATGGGTTAAACATTAGGGATGAAAAGGGTTAAGGGTTATAGAGTTTATGGGTTTATGGTTCCATACATTAGTGTATATAGTTATTAGTTGATAATCCTTATAATTGTTATGGAATGTAAGGGTTAGGGATTATTTTTTATAGAGGTTAAGGATGAAACATGTGACACAAATTATAATGGTTATGGATCATATCAATTACATGTGCTAGGGATAAGGGGTTATAAGAGTTCGAGGTTAGAGATTACAAGGGTTAGCAGTTATATAATTTAGGGATTATGGGTTATTGGGGACAAGGGTTAGGGTACTTTCTTGATAGAGAATGACAATTAAATTTGTTATGATATAATGTTCAAGGGTTATAAAGATTATGCGATTGGGCTATAGGAATTAGGTGTGAAAGATATTAGAGGGGTTAGTGGTTTGCTGATGCAGGAGCATCGACACCTCATCAAGCGAGCCAACGCATGGAGAGAGAAAAGACAACTGGATAAGCTGGCAAACCACTTTTTGAATTTCACCTTGATAGTTGTTGCACCAAGCATTAATGAGTTGATGTAATGAAGCACACTTGTATTGTATTTTAGATAGGAAGGCATTTATTAGTTTTAATGCTGTTAGATAGGAATTTATTGTAGAATTGATAGCTTCAGATTTCGAGAGGGAAAACAGAATATAGGCACCCTCCTTTGTATCATTGTATGATGGAAAGCATTCAGAAGCAAGAAGAGAGCAGAACATAGAAATTGTAAGAAAATCCCCATGTACAGATATTGAATTAATAGAAAAGCTTTGATTCAACTCCATGGATGTGATTATTCTCTGTGTGTTGTTGATATTATGTTGTTGCATATTTTCTTCTTGTTATGACTTTGTTTTATATACTGCGTATGTGATTTCATGGTAGATTCGAAATCTGTGAGAGAGACAAGAATGAGTTTCAATTGTTTCTCTGTTTGAGCCAGGAGATTCCTGCATAGAGTGCAGTCGAATTCATGCGCATAGAGTGCGTTGATGAGGCTCAACAGTTAAGCTCTCATTCTCATTATACCCAGAAGTTGAATTGGGTTATTTCGAGCCGTGCAAGGGAAGTGCAGGTCGAAGGAGAAGTCTCAGCAGTTAGTCTGAGGAAGGAAGTCGGAGATTTCTGTTGCAGATGAGTGCATAGAATCCAGGCGAATTCAACACTTAGAGAGTTGTTGAAAAGTCGAGCACAGGAAGTGGGCGTAAAGGTCTCTGGAGGAGTCAGAGTTGCAAAGCTCAGGAGAAATAGTTCCTTACAAATATTGCGGAACAGGGTCCAGAGGGATTCGAATAGGGAAGCTTTGAAGTGGAGGAGATCTTCAAGGCGGAGAATCAACGGCCAGGGTTTGCGGAGAAGAATCGTGAAATCCCGCTGATCATTATATCTGAGAGGAGTTTACGAGGGAATTAACTCATAGGCGCACCAAGAATCAAGCCATCACATATCGAAATTCGGCGGTTTGCGAGGTAAGAGTTTACTCATTGAAATCGCGAGTCACAATTTCCTGAATCAACGGGAGCCATCGATCGGAACGGGACACGTAGCGTCAGATCCCAGAGAGTCGGGATTCGAAATTCGAAGTTTATTGTACAAAGGATTGTGAACGGCGAAAGCGCGATCCCGTGATTCCCGATCACACGGAGCAAGGAGGTGACATGGGCGCGTGGGACCATGAGATATAGTGGAGGACAGGTGGCATCACATCAGACAATCGGTGCATCGGGGTTCAGAGATTGGAACTCCAAACCGTTGACATCACGGGCAGTGATATCCCGATAGGAGAATCCCCGACAAGTGGAGGCGTTGATCTTTGACTATCGGAGCTCGGGTTCGGGGAATTGAAGGGCCGATATCGTGAGTGTCGAACTTGTGAACACACGAGTTCCAATTTCTCGATTTGCGAAGGGGAGATCGCCGATAGAGACACCTGTGGGAAAGGAACTCCCGACGAAGGAGTTGGAAGAGTCTTGTATTCTTCGGGCCTGTGAGATGAAGAAGGTCCTGGTGAGAGCGAGTTGGACTATGGGGGTCACGACTTCGCACCAAGTGGTATCAGAGCCGGAAGACTCTTACTTTCTATAGTAGAGACAGAGAAGACATAATGCCGCCCAGAAGAGAAAGGCAGTCACCTGATCGTGAGGACAGGGATTCCCGAAGAAGGTGTAGGCCAGGAGGGAATCCAGAGATGGAACGACAAATACGAGATCTTAGGACGAGACTCGAAGAGATGGAGACCACCCAAAGGCGCGGAGCTGGCACTGGGGAGTTCAGTGATTTCGAAATTGAAGAGGAAGCTGAACACGATGCAGAAGAGGTCTCAGCGGAAGATGCCTCAATCGAGAGGTTGATCAGGGCCATTTCCAGAATGAGCTCAAAGACAAAGATGGACATTCCCGTCTATGAGGGAAGTCTAAATGCAGAGGATTTGCTGGATTGGATCCGAGCACTTGACACCTACTTCGATTACGAAGATATCGAAGAGGACAAGAAGGTAAGGCATGCGGTCACGAAGTTGAAAGGACATGCAGCCTTATGGTGGGATGAATTGCAGGCGGATAGGCGCTGCAAAGGCAAACAGAAAATCAAGAGCTCGGATAGGATGATCGCTAAGATGAAGGCGAAGTTCATCCCCAGAGACTACCAAATCAATCTGTTCAGGCGAATGCAGAACCTGAGACAGAAGATGATGACGGTGAAGGAGTACACCGAGGAGTTTTACAGGCTCAACATTAGAGCTGGTCATCGGGAGAGTGATGACGAGAAGGTGGTGAGATACCTGAATGGGCTGAGGTGACATTCAGGATGAACTGAGCATGGTTACCATCCGAACAGTTGAGGATGCATACCAGATGGCTCTGAAAGCCGAGGAGAAGCTGAGCCGCAAGCAGGGACAGCGAGGGCGAGGCAGGAGCCAGCCCAGAGGCAAGGAAATTGCCCAAGAAAGAACACAGAAGCCCAAGGAGGATTCCAAGAGACCTCAGGGTAGAATGGAGAGAGGTGGAACCTCACAGCAGAGGTAGCCACAAGCTGAACAGAGGAAACAATATGCTGAGCCGAGGAGGCAACATACAGAGCAGGGTAGCGGATATGTCAACGTGAATAATTTTCCTCATACCTGAGGTAGAGGAAGAGGCCGAGGAGGAATAATCACATGTTTTACATGTGGAAAAGACGAACATAAATCCGTTGACTATCCAGACAGGAAACCGGAAAGAAGTGAAGCTCACATCACTGAGGCACAGAGGCATGATGATGAGGATGCAGACAGTGGAAGATCGCTTGGAACGCATAAGATTCTTTTGACACTTGAGAAAGAGATGGAATCGTAGTGCTAAGGAGCAGACTGTTCAGAACGGCTTGCACAACCAAGGACAGGAAATGCAAGGTCATAGTTGACAATGGGAGCACTGATAACCTCGTTTCAACCGAGATGGTGGAGAAATTGGAGCTGGAAACAACTAAGCACCCGAGTCCATATAAGGTCTCATGGCTACAGAAAGGACACCAGGTAAGTGTCACTAAATAATGCTTAGTTAAATTTAAAATTGGGAATTACCATGATGAGATTCTGTGTGATGTTATTCCCATGGACGTATGTCATATACTGTTGGGTAGACCATGGTAGTATGATAGAAATGTTGTTCATGATGGGAGGATGAACACATACACCTTGGAGAAGGATGGGAGAACACACAGATTGCTTCCGATAAAGGATAAAGAAGTGAAGCCGGAAGTAAACAACACGATACTTCTCATGAGTGGGAAAGAGATTCTCACAGAGCTGGAGAAGGATGAAGATCCACAATTCTTTGTTGTCAGGAAGCCGAGAATTGTCCTGACGAGCACAAGAGTGGATGACTTGCAAGAGGAGATTCAAGAACTACTGGGAGAGTTCGCTGATATCATCGTGGATGAACTACCTCGTTCGTTGCCACCGATGCGGAGTGTGAGTCACCATATTGACCTCATACCCAGAGCAAGTTTACCGAATAAGGTAGCGTACAGATTGACACCTCAGGAGAACAAGGAAGTCAAGAGGCAGGTACAGGATCTGCTAGACAAAGGACTGGTCAGAGAGAGTTTGAGTCCATGTGCTGTTCCGACAGTACTAAGTCTGAAGAAGGATGGGGGCTGGAGGATGTGTACAAACTCCAGAGTGATTAATAAAATCACCATCAGATATAGATTTCCACTCCCGAGAATGGATGACTTGATGGATTGCCTAAGTGGGGCAAATTATTTTTCAAAGATTGATCTCAAGAGCGGATATCACTAGATCTGGATGAGAGAAGGAGATGAATGGAAAACAACATTCAAGACAAACGAGGGTTTGTACGAATGGCTGGTCATGCCGTTTGGCTTGACAAACGCGCCAAACACTTTTATGAGGCTGATGAATGAAGTCCTAAGGGAATTCATTGGCAAATTTGTGGTTGTGTATCTGGACGACATATTAATCTTCAGCAAGACCAGGGCTGAATACTTGAGGCATTTGGCCATTGTAATGAGAAGGCTACAACAGGAGAAGCTGCTGATCAATTTGAAGAAGTGTTCGTTCATGCAAACATAACTCATCTATTTGGGTTTCGTAATCTCGGCGAATGAATTGAAGATGGATCTTGAGAAGGTGGAAGTGATCAGGAATTGGCCATCGCCGAGGAACGTTTTTGATGTAAGAAGTTTCCATGGATTGGCTAGTTTCTACAGAAAATTCATTCGAAATTTCGGTGGAATTAGCGCCGCGATGATGGACACAGTAAAGAAGCGGCATAAATTTTTTCACTGGACAGCCGAGGCTGAAAGGAGATTCAATCTGTTGAAGTGAAAGATAACAGAGCAACCAATTCTGGTGTTGCCTGATTTTCAGAAAACATTTCAGGTGAAGTGTGATGCCAGTGGGTATGCTGTTGGAGGGGTCCTGAGTCAGGATGACAGACCTGTTGCATATTACAGTGAGAAGCTGGATGATGAAAAGATGAAGTACTCCACGTACGATAAAGAGTTCTATGCCATCATACAGGCATTGAAAAAGTGGAGGCATTACTTGATACCCAAAGAATTTGTTTTGTATAGCGATAATCATGCATTATAGTTCGTGAGTCAACAGGAGAAGTTGAACCAGAAGCATGCAAAATGGGTAGAGTACATGCAAAATTTTACGTTTGTGATAAAACAAATTTCAGGAACTGCTAACAAAGTAGCCGATGCTTTGAGCAGGAAATGTTTATTGCTGCAGGAGTTCAGAGTCAAGACGCTGGGTTTTGAAAATATGAAAGATATGTATGCAGGAGATGCAAATTTTGCAGAAGCATACGAAGCAGCCGAGAATCCAGTTCTCAGGGATCGGAGTCCATGGCTGGAATATATGATCCAGGAAGGATTGCTGTTTAAAGGCAATCAACTGTGCATTCCAGATTGCTCCATGAGGGAGAATTTGGTGAGAGAAAAACACAGCAGAGGCTTAGCAGGTCATTTCGGGCATGACAAAACATTCGCCAAGCTGAGCGAATCATATTATTGGCCGGGGATGCGCACAGATGTTAAAAGGTTTGTTGACAGATGTAGGATATGTCAACACGCAAAGGGCCGAAAGCAGAACACAGGGTTCTATCAGCCGTTGCCTATACCCGAGAGACCATGGGAGGCAATTAGCATGGACTTTGTTTTGGGTTTGCCGATAACACAATGAGGAGTGGATTCCATATTTGTGGTGGTGGACAGGTTTTCAAAGATGGCACATTTCATTCCATGTCATAAGACCAGCGATGCGACCCACATCGCAAATTTATTTTTCAAAGAGATTGTGTGATTGCATGGATTGCCGAGGAGCATAGTCTCGGATCGGGATACGAAATTCATAGGTCATTTTTGGAGGACGCTATGGAAGAAGTTGGGGATTGAATTGGCATTCAGTTCTACTTATCACCCCCAGAAAGATGGACAGATGGAAGTAGTCAACCAGAGCTTAGGGGATTTATTGAGGAGCTTGGTGACAGAGCACCACAACAGTTGGGACCAGATTTTGGCACAGGCAGAATTTGCGTACAATGATTCGGTGAATCAGAGCATAGGTAAAATCCCGTTCCAAATTTTGTATGAGATGCAGCCGAGGGGAGTTTCTGAGATCAGGGAGTCAGGACAGGCTGAAACCAGCAACGCTCATGCTGAAGAATTCATGGAAGTGATGGAGGAACTTCACACACAGGTGAAGCAACGACTGATGGATGCAAATCAAGAGTACAAGCGCATAGCCGATCAGAGGAAGAGACAACTTCAGTTTGAAGTTGGGGACATGGTTCTGACGCACTTAAGGAAGGAGAGGTTCCCAAGGGGAACATATAACAAGCTCAAGATGAAGAAAATTGGGCCATGCAGAGTCCTGAAGAAATTCGGGGAAAATGCATATGAGCTTGAGTTGCCAGATGGCATCGGGATATCTCCGATCTTCAACATTTCAGATTTATACCCATACAGGACGGATGAAACAGACACTGGAACTGAGGAGCCAGTGATCCAGTGGCAGAAACAATTACCAGTTGCACAGAAACCACAGATGGAGTGCATACTGGATAAAAGAGAAGGCAGGAAAACCAGGAGAAAGCAGTATTTTGAATACCTAGTGAAATGGAAGAATCACCCAGTGGAGGATTCCAGCTAGGAAACATAAGCAGTTATACATAAGCATGGACACACTGTGCAGGAGCTCATGGACAGGAGCCCATGAAATATTTTGAGCCGAGGAGTATGATGCAGGAGCATCCACACCTCATCAAGCGAGCCAACGCGTGGAGAGAGAAAAGACTGCTGGACAAGCCAACAAACCACTTTTTTAATTTCACCTTGATAGTTGTTGCGCCAAGCATTAATGAGTTGATGTAATGAAGCGCACTTGTATTGTATTTTAGATAGGAAGGAATTTATTAGTTTTAATGCTGTTAGATAGGAATTTATTGTAGAATTGATAGCTTCAGATTTTGAGAGGGCAAACAGAATATAGGCACCCTCCTTTGTATCATTGTATGATGGAAAGCATTCAGGAGCAAGAAGAGAGTAGAATAGAGAAATTGTAAGAGAATCCCCATGTACAGATATTGAATTAATAGAAAAGCTTTGATTCAACTCCATGGATGTGATTATTCTTTGTGTGCTGTTGATATTATGCTGTTGCATATTTGCTTCTTGTTATGCCTTTGTTTTATATGCTACATATGTGATTTCATGGTAGATTTGAAATCTGTGAGAGAGACAAGAATGAGTTTCAATTGTTTCTCTATTTGAGCCAGGAGATTCCTGCATAGAGTGCAGTCGAATTCATCCGCATAGAGTGCGTTGATGAGGCTCAACAGTTAAGCTCTCATTCTCGTTCTACCCAGAAGTTGAATTGGGTTATTTCGAGCCGTGCAGGGGAAGTGCAGGTTGAAGGAGAAGTCTCAACAGTTAGTCTGAGGAAGGAAGTCAAAGATTTCTGTTGCAGATGAGTGCACTGAATCCAGGCGAATTCAACACTTAGAGAGTTGTTGAAAATTCGAACACAGGAAGCGGGTGTAAAGGTCTCTGGAGGAGTCAGAGTTGCAAAGCTCAGGAGAAATAGTTCCTTACAAATATTGTGGAATAGGGTCCGGAGGGATTCGAACAGGGAAGCTTTGAAGTGGAGGAGATCTTCAAGGCGGAGAATCAACGACCAGGGTTTGCAGAGAAGAATCGCGAAATCCCGCTGACCGTTAGATCTAAGAGGAGTTTGCGAGGGAATTAACTCGCAGGTGCACCAAGAATCAAGCCATCACATATCAGCATTCGACGGTTGGCGAGGTAAGAGTTTACTCATTGAAATCGCGAGTCACGATTTCCCAAATCAACGGGAGCCGTTGATCGGCACGGGACACGTAGCGTCAGATCCCAGAGAGTCGAGATTCGACGTTTGGAGTTTATTGTACAAAGGATTGTGAATGGCGAAAGCGCGATCCCGTGATTACCGATCACACGGAGCAAGGAGGTGACGTGGGTGCGTGGGAGCATGAGATATAGTGGAGGACAGGTGGCATCACATCAGACAATCAACGCATCAGGGTTCAGAGATTGGAACTCCAAGCCATTGACATCGCGGGCAGCAATATCCCGATAGGAGAATCCCCAACGAGTGGAGGTGTTTACCTTTGACTATCGGAGCTTGGGTTCGGGGAATTGAAGGGCCAATATCGTGAGTGTCGAACTCGCGAACACGCGAGTTCTGATTTCTCGATTTGCGAAGGGGAGATCACCGATAGAGACACCTGTGGGAAAGGAACTCCCGACGAAGGAGTTGGAAGAGTCTTGGATTCTTCGGGCCTGTGAGACGAAGAAGGTCCTAGTGAGAGCGAGTTGGACCGTGGGGGTCACGACTTCGCACCATTTGCCATTCCCCTATGGATAATATGAGGATGAATATTGGTGCTGGAGGTTAGGGGTTTTAGTTGAATAAGGGTTTGGGTGATGGAATTTAGGAGTTTTAATGACTCATGAACCCCATAGGATATCTGGTGAATTGACGATGCATGTAGATAAATTCCTTTCTATGACCTACTGTTGATGGGCCTAGATGTTATTGATGGTGCTAAAGCACCAAATCACCTCCTATCAAAATTAATAATGGTGGAATTGCACCTTTGGGATAGCACTATGTGTTTTCTTTCAAGAACATACCCATGCTTCAACCACATGTCAATATCTAAGATGGAGGTCCTAAGGTGCTAAGTATGTAATGGTGGGGTCAGTTGTTAAGATGATGGGGAGGTAGGGTTTAAGGGAATGTGTTTCAC
>ML792313.1:466151-478908 GCA_009831015.1 Picea engelmannii | reverse complement strand
AAGGTAGATATTCTCTCATCAAGACCGCTAACCTAGTGGGCATTGACAAATCCAAGGAGGTAGCTATGAGTATGATCGGGCATGGATGGTACTCGTTTCTCCATATTTTCAATGGCCGCCAAGGGGGCACCAAACACCGCAAGACATGTGGTGCTCTTCCAAGTGTTGGACCCTATCTCCGGTTGAACCGATTTTAGGTTGGAAAAGTCGTTAAAAAGAAAAGATAACTCTTCCCAGGCCACCGATGACATCTCCATATTTCCTAACATTGTTGTCCACCACCATGTCCCGGTTCGGGAATATTAACCCAATTCTCTTTCGATGTTCATGCAGAGTGCACCCTTGATACAAGGATTCCCCATCTCTTAGGATCGACTAACCCATGTCCAAGTAATGTTCACATGGAACATTTCCCCACTTCACTCTTCAAAGTTCTCATTTGAATATTTGCTACTACCACCAAGATCTGAACTAGGGGCACTTGTTGATATCATGAACAAAAACTATATATTATATAATATATTCATATAACATATAACATATTATATAAAATATGACATATAATATAAAAAATATTTATAAAATGAAAATATTTTATATATTGTAAACATGTATATAACATATATATGTTATATGTATGTTACATATATAACATATATATGTTATATATGTAACATATATATAACATATATATGTTACAAATATATAACATACATATGTAACATATATATGTTATATATATGGTACAAGCATAGAATCGACCCCATTCTCATTCATAGAACACGACCCCATTCCCATTCATAGAACCCGATCCCAATCACATTCACCATTCAAATAGAACTTGACCTCAATTGCATTCTCCATTTGAACAAAGCTCGACCCCTAACCCCATTCACAAAGAACTCGACCCCATTCACATTCACCCAACCCCATTCGGATCACCCTGTGGTCATTCAACCGACCCTTACATCCTCTGCCAAACAAAACCCTCGACCATACATCCCCTACCAAACGATCCACAATGGAAGACATAGACCCCACCTAGCTGCCAAATGAAAAAGAGATAGATATTGCGGCCAGCCATAGAGACATAGAGGTGTAACAAGAGACTTGATGACCCCACCAAGGAGCCACAGAGACAAAGAGCGACAAAGAAGCGAACTAGACCAACAATGACTTCCATTCTGGTAAATTTTCCTCATTCTGTCATTTTTAAAATTTTCATTCTAAAAAGTCTAGGGCACACATGCATCATTGTTTGAATGATATATTATATATATTCGATCTAGGGAACCATGTTTGAATTAGATATTCTGCAGATTTGAGTTAGGGCATATTTCAATTTGAACTTTTGTTCCTAGGGTTTTCCTGGTCACAATGTTATAAGAGGGATATTGCAAATATGGTCATAAAATATGTTGTAGTGTTGTTAGAGGCTGAGTTTTGAGGTTGTAGTGTTGTTAGAATATGATAGACCTTATTAGGATGCTGCTTATAAGCAAGTTTTAGAGGAGGGTCCCTGGTTTTGGGGAAGAGTGGGGCTTTTTATATCTCCTTGATTTCCAAATTTTGATCCTAACTCTATGTCAATTACTAGATGATCCATCACCATTGTATAATAGGCCCAAATCTATGAGTATTGTTGCTAATAAACAAGTGTAATCTTTCTTCTATGTTTCCCTTATTCAATGATTGTGATTTTGGTTCCCATTATGTCTGTTGTTATTTATATTTTCTGTGATGAAAGAGAATAGTGAGGGCACACAAAATCTATGCCAACCATCTAAAACACTTCAAGAATCCATCTAAAATACCATAACTGCAAATTGGGTAGTCAAACAGTGTGAAATATCCTATAGTCCAAGTGTTTGTCAAAAGTCCACACTCATGAATTCAAATAAAATTGCTACAACAATGAGTAAATTCATAACAACCTCTATAAACATTTCAGTGGGAAATTGTTTGATGAAAGGCCAACACAGTAAAACCAAGAAAAAGACCAAAAATAATTGAATGGGAATTTTACAGTTTTAAATGCGCACAAAGCTCTTCATTAATACATTGCTCATTTAGGAAATAAGGATCGGTATGTTGAAATTACTAAGACAACTAAGAGGGGGGGGGGGTGAATCAGTTGTTACTATGCTTAAACAATATTAACAATCAAACCATTTTTAATCTTTCTCCAAGTGACCATCAATATTATACTACATATGGAAAACATAAATAATTAGCATGACTCACACATAGGATATACACACAGACAATTTTTCACGAGGAAACCCATAAAAGGAGAAAACCTCTTCTTCTTCGAAATGATAGGCAGTCTTTTAAGTTCTGTACATAATCTATAATTGAGCACCAACTCAATGTGAGGCTACTACCTCTATTTTACAAGCTGCTACTTGCTGAGAGCACAACCTCTCTTATTTCTCTAGCACCCACTAGAAGGAAGCACCGACTCTCTGGTTTCTCTAGCAGCCACTAGAAGGAAGCACCAAATCCCTGGTTTCTCTAGCACCCACTAGAAGGAAGCACCAAATATTTTGTTTCTCTAGCACCCACTAGAAGGAAGCAACAACTCCCTAAGTTTTCCAGCACCAATTGGATGGAAGCACCAACTTCCAGTCACACAGACACCAACCTATATAACAAAGAACAACAGTTCTCCCTTGCACCACCCTACCACTCTGGTTTCTCTGGCTGCAACCAGATGGAAGATACATCCCCCTGTGTTCAAGCACCCACTTGAACCTCTAAGGACAAAAATCCTCTCTAGCACCTCCCTACCACCCTTATTACAAATAAATGATTGAATAACCAACAACTCTAATAAATCAATTCTTACCACTTCTTCACTGTTCTGCAATTCTTCTCTGCTACACTATTCTTCTGCTCTATTCATATTTGGCTTGACCTGCTGTCTCTGTCTATATGTTCTTTCTCTGTCCTTCTCATTCTTTTTGATATGTGCACATTCTTCTCTCTTCACTTTTTCTCTTATGTTCAGCTTCCGTTCCTTATCTCTGAGCATTCTTCACACTGCACATATTGTAGTTTTATCTTTCTACAGTTCAACTCATTTTTCAGTCAGAACAACCACAATTACCCCATCACTACCTGTTTCTTTTATTCACTCCATTCCATCAGTTACCCCTCAAACCCTAGGACAATGCTTTGGTGAACTGAAATGCCAACCATCCAAGAATTATGAATCAATTTTGCTAATTGAATCGTAACTGATCAATTAACTATGAGGTGAAAAAATAGCCCTCCGATCATATTCAAGTTCACCTGCACCATTGGATTAAATGATGGGTCTCATGCTTATTTATCCATTTTGCAATTTGGCATTTCGGCATTTCAACATTCCTTGTGATGAGATAACTTGACGCTCCAAGTTATGATCCCCGAAACTTTGAAAAAAAGGAGCTTAGCTTGACTAGCTTCGATCATTTCGGCATTTCGCGATTTTTCATTTCGACATTTCACTATTTCACATGTCATGAGTTCGAGAGGTTATGGAACCCTATTCCTTTGAATTTCCAGTTAGCTAAATGATGATATTTAGCCATGTGTCCTATGGCCCCAACGGTCCAGATCTTATCATGATTTCAAAACTTCACGGGTCTTCATCATGTCTGATCAATGGTCCAGATCAATCCTTGATCCGACGACTAGGATTATTTCATGAATTCACTGATTCAAAATTTTGGCGTTTTGCATTTCGGGACTTTGGGACTCCTGTGGTGAAGTGTTTCTACACTTCCAACTCTCGGTATCTGAAACTCTGATTTTATGGTCTGCAAAACTCCAAAATGGAGTGTGCCTGTTTCAGGATTTCAGCATTTCGCATTTTGCGACTTCGGGACTCCTGTGGTGAAGTGTTTCTACACATCCAACTCCTAGTATCCGAAACTCTGATTTTCCATTCTGCGAAACTCTGAAATGGAGTGTGCCTGTTTCAGGATTTATGCGTTTCGCATTTCGCGACTTCGGGACTCCTGTGGTGAAGTGTTTCTACACTTCCAACTCCCAGTATCCAAAACTCTGATTTCCTGGTCTTTGAAACTCTGAAATGGTGTCTTTGAAATACTCTGATCTTTCGCATTTCGGGATTTTCTACCATGCGATCATCGTTGCGCTGCTGGTCTTTCTGCCACTTTCTCCACTTTCACTTGTTCATCATCGTCGGGCTGTGATCTTGCCATCAATGACAAACAAATACTCTGCCTTATGTCTTCCTGTAATAGATATGCCAACAGTCCCCCCCTTTTCGCATTGATGGCAACCTTGAAGAACATCCAACTATACCAAAAGAGCATCTCTGAAATTACTACACTTTCTCCCCCTTTGACATCAATGTCAAATAAGGAACATGCTCCCCCTGAGCTGTTGCAGAACATACTTCCCCTGTCAACTATGAGTAACTTAGAAATACAATAGATATTCAATAAGGACTCCCCTTGAACAGGTGAACAGATTAGACAAAAGAAGTTATAACCCCCAACTTTTGACGAATATATCCAAAAGGGGTTGTTGCTAACGGTTTAGTAAAGATATTAGCTATATGTTCTGTGGAAGGGATATAATTCAGCTAAACAACTCTGTTTGTAACTTGTTCTCTGAGAAAATGGTATTTTATTGGGATATGCTTAGTCTTGGAATGAAGAATAGGATTCTTGGAGACACTAATGGCACTGGTGTTATCACAGTGAAGTGGAATGGGATCAGTGTAAGTTACCTTCAAATCTGCAAGAGTTTGTATCATCCATACAATTTGAGTGCAGCAAGTAGCAACAACAATGTACTCTACTTCTGTAGTTGATAAGGAAATAGATCCTTGATTTTTACTAAGCCATGCTACTAATGAGTCACCCAAGAAGAATGCTCCTCCACTGGTGCTTTTTCTCTCATCAATGCAGTTTACCCAATCTGCATCTGAATAAGCAGTTAACTGAAAATTCTGATTTCTGGGATACCACAGACCATAAGTCATTGTTCCCTTCAAGTATTTGAATATCCTTGTGACAGCTACCAAATGCCTATGTTTAGGAGCAGACTGATAACGACCTACCATTTCAACAACTTGCATTATATTAGAACATGATGCTATGATGTACAAAAGACTGCCTATCATATAGCAATATGTCCTTTGATCAACATCCAATGAAACATAATTTTTACTGATCTTGAAACCAACCACCATAGGTGTGCTAACAGGAGAGGAATCCTCCATTTGAAATTTCTTCAACATATCTTTCAAATATTTTTCTTGAGAGATAAATATTCCTGTATAAATCTGTTTTACTTGTAAGCTAAGAAAATATGACAGTTCTCCTATCATGGACATCTCAAATTCTTTTTGCATAGAGTTAGAAAACCACTTGACAGATGATTCATTAGTACAACCAAAAATAATATCATCTACATAAACCAAAACAACTAGTAAATTATCAGCTTCAGGCTTAATCTAGATATTGTTATCAACAATACCTTTCTTGAACCCTTTGTCTTGTAAAAATTTGTCCAGTCTATGATACCAAGCTCGTGGTGCTTGTTTCAGTCCATATAAGGCCTTCTTCATCTTGCAAACATAATTAGGATTATCTGTCAATGAAAATCCTTTAGGTTGCTTGATATATACTTCTTCCTCTTGATCTCCATTAAGAAATGTTGACTTAACATCCATCTGATAGACTTTAAAGTTCTTATGACATGAATAAGAAAGAAACATTCTGATGGATTCCAATCTTGCCACTGGTGCAAAAGTTTCATCAAAGTTCTGACCTTCAACTTGTGCATACCCTTTATGGACCAATCTGGCTTTATTTCTAACAACTTGTCCTTTTTCATTCATTTTATTCTTGAACACCCATTTGGAACCTATTACATTTTTATCTTCAGGTCTAGGGACAAGCTCCCAAGTATTGTTCTTCTCAATCTGATCAACCTCTTCATTCATTGATCTAACCCAATCATCATGCTGGCTGGATTCATCAAAATTTTTAGGTTGAATCATAGATAAAAAAAGAAACATGAGATTGTTCCGAGTCTTTAACCAATTTCCTTCTTGTCTGAACTCCTTTATCTATCTCCAATTATCTGATTTTTCAGGATGATTCTTTCTAACAATTCTGAGAGGTGATTTTGCTTCTTTTTGCTGATTTGTATCAGCCTGAGTATTTGTATCTTCATCTGATTTAGATTCTTCCCTTTCTGATCCTTGGACTTGTTCATCTTCATTTTCAACTATATCTTTTGTGCTTGGTTCAATACTGCTTACATTTCTGACCAGGATTTCTTCATCAACTTTTATGTCTATACAATCAACCAGTTTATGCAGTCTCTTATTGTAACATCTGTACCCTTTACTATTTGTAGCATAACCCAAGAAGATACCTTCATCATCCCTGTCATCATATTTGCCAATATTTTCATCATTGTTCTTGATATAACATTTACTCCCAAAGACTTTAAAATGCTTGATTGAAGGAGGTCTTCCAAACCATAGTTCATAAGGATTCTTGTCACTGTGTGGCCTGAGATGAGATTTATTAAGGATATGAATAGTTGTATGAATTGCTTCTACCCAATATGTCTGAGGTATGCTCCTTTCATGCATCATTGATCTTTCCATTTGTTGTACTGATCTATTATGCCTCTCAACAACTCCATTTTGATGTGGATTCTTTGGAATTGTGTACTTTCTTTTGATCCCATGTTTATCACAGAACTCTTTGAAGTTCCATGAACTAAACTCTCGTCCTCTATCAGACCTTACTACCTCTAATATTTTTCCTGTTTGATTCTCAGTTAGAGCCTTAAACACTTTGATTTTTTCAAATGCTTCAGATTTTTCCTTCAAAAATGCAACCCATGTTAGTCTAGAATAATCATCAATAATCAACATACAATAATTTTCTTTTCATGTACCTTCTCTCCTTGATGGTCCACATAAATCCATATGTACTAACTGGAGAGGTTTTTCTGTTGAAGGAAATTTTTTAGATTTGAACTGAGTGCGAGTAAGCTTTCCTATCTGGTAGGGTTTACAAACAGAGTCGTATGGATTTGATATCTTCGGAAGATCTTTTACTGCCCCATTGTTTCTGAGCTTGATTATATAATCAAAATTTAAGTGTCCAAGTCTCCTATGCCACAACCAAGTTTCATCATACTTTCTTAAGTGGCATTCTTCTTTTTCTTCTTTTAACACATAGACATTGTTTTCTGTTCTTATTCCTTTTGCAACTAGCTGTCCTGAATTCACAAATTTTATTCTACAGTCTTTAGAGGTAAAAACGACTTCACATCCTTGTTCACAGACTTGACTTACACTAAGCATATTATGTTTCAGACCTTCTACAAACAACACATCTTGAGCTTTCCCTTTTCCATTACTCAAACTTACCATTCCTTTACCTTCTATTTTTCCTGGTGCAACATTTCTAAAAGTTACATTCCCTAATTTGTTTTTGCTTAGAGTTAGAAACTTACTTTTGTCTCGAGTCATATGTTTGGAACATCCACTGTCAATATACCAGGGATTCTTTTGTCTTTGGGATGATAACACTAGTCCACACTTGTCATATGCTTTCTTCTTACAAACCTTGACATTTTCAGCAGTGGGGATAAAATCTGGATTGTAATTCCTTAAGCGATAGTCTGTAGCTTTATGTCCATAATTATGGCAGTTGTAACATTCTGGTTCACTGAATAACAAATCATAACGATTTTTATGCTCATAACTGTTGTTTTATTTCACCTGTGTCCTTCTCCCAGTTATCACATGATTTATAGTCTGTGATTGTTTGTTGCTTGACTGTCTCAATCTTTGTGGTGGCAGATAATTATTCCTTGAAAAACTTGATTCTCATATCTAAATCTTAAAGAACAATTTATAGATTTGTGACCAAAATTGTAGAAGAAAAAACAATAACCATAGAAAAAACCTTTGTACCTTGAAAAAATCTATCTTCTTTGAGCAAATAGATTTCTTCCATGTTGATGATTTCCTTGAGCAGGAAGTGTATTATTTCCTTGTTCTACAGATTCAGTTCTGGGACCTTTTTCTTTACTCCTCCTAGGTGGTTGATTTTCTTTCTTTGTTTCTGCAGAGTGGCTGTTGTCAATGTTTGAATATTTGACAAACTTGATAGGTTCTGTATTACTTGGATGATCACTACATCATGATCGAAACTCGACGAAAGAGCCTGACAAGTGAAAATGCCCTTCTTCACCCACGTGATATTGCTGGATTGGGCATGAGCCCATTATCCAATATTCCCCACTGCTGCCCCCCGAGGGAGTCTGGGCCGTGTCTCAGTCCCAGTGTGGTTGATCATCTGAAAATACCAGCTAAGCATCATTGGCTTGGTCAGCCTTTACCTAACCAACTTTAATTTAGGGCCCAATATCATGCATTCTCTTTCATGCTTTCAGGTCCGCATTCCCACTTGTATAATGAAAAGTGGGAATGCGGACCTGAAAAGTCCATTTTTAGTTGGTCTTTAGCATATAGAAAAGTACGTGTTTTCCTTGTTAACATGTTTTTTGGTTTGGATCTATCCTTGTGTGTTTTCTTTTTGTATGTGATATGGGTTTCATGTTGTTATGTCCCATGTTCAACCCTAGGTTTCTTTGATTCCTACAAAACTATTATTGTTTCCCTATAGTATTGGGGTTTAGGATGGCCTTGTGGGAGTTGACAATGCAACACATGGGGGTTTGCAAAAATTAGAGGCATTTTGTGTCGTGTGGTTCCTCTTCCTTGAGTAGAGGGTGCCTAGTTGGGTTATCCTAGTCTAATATTTATATTTTTCTATACCATTTCTAGAAGTTATGGCATTTCTCAAGTTCAAGTGAGAATTTTTTGTTTAGGTTCATTTTTCACAAATCCAACAAACAAAAACCTTAATACTATTTTTTTCTTAGATCCATATGATAAATTTATCATGTCCTTAGTGTTTTCACATTTTTAATATGTCCTTAATATCTCCAAAATCAAGAGGGATATCACATTAAATTAGGTGGTTGACCACTAATATTGGTAATTGCACCCTAGTCTAATTGTGCATCAAAAACTAAGATATAAATTTTTTATTTAGAACTGTGAATATGATGATGGACTATTAACTAACAACACGTGCACATGAAACTGAAGGTACAACCAAACAGGTACCTGTCAGATATTTATTCGTCGAGTGAGGAAAGCTTAGGACAAATAGAGGTTGGAAATGTGACTGCATCTAGTAGGTATGATAAGCAAATAAGGACCAGAGGTGAAAAAGTCAGAATGAAATTTTGTAGATGCATGGAATTTTTTCTTGCCAAAGGAGGATCATACTCTTATGATGATGAGATCATAGGATACATAGATGTTCCACTCAGGTATAAGAATCTGGTGAAACAATGGGTACCTAAGGAACTACCTCCTATAGATGTTGACTTCGTTGTCAACAATATGGCATATCACATTGCACCATCCTCCCTGCATGGCTTGGGGATATTTTCCATGGATGAAATAATTGTAAAATACAATACAATAACTAAATTGATGGAATATGTCGGACCATGTTACAATTATAACGATTGGATGCAGCTGGTCCAGTACATGCGAAGTATGTAGAGATATGCACTCGCCACAAATTATATACAACTAATAAACAAGGATAAAAATAAGGGAGCGACTATCTATATTGATGGAAGGCCTAAAGCTTCCGACAATATCGCAGGGTTTATAAATAACACATGACCCGGGACAAAAAACAAACAACCGAATTACATATATGAGGGATGTGAAGAGAATCGGGTAGTCCTGTGCGCAATAAAAAAGATAGATCCCGGGGAAGAGTTATTAGTGGATTACCATTTGACTAGAATAGAAACATTGACTAATAGTGTGCAGGTTCTTATGCAACACCTCTTTAAGAAACCTCTACTTATTGCATTATATTATTTTATTATCTTTAACATTGTTGTAAATATTATTTTTAAAATTGTTTTTTTGTTATCATTAACAATTTTTTAAATATTTGAGGGTTCTAATTATATTATAATGTGGCAAGATGATCGTGGAAAAGGGCCAACCATGGAACATGTAAATAATTATCAATTTCCACTTTCATTTTACGTTGTTTTTATTATTTGCTTATATAATTTTATTGAAATAACATTGTTTTTGATTAAATTATATGTAGTCAGCAGGCCATGTGGATCATGATTCCGCCGAAGAGGAGGGGTTTTATTCTTGCGTTGATATGATGCTCTTATTAAAAAAAAATATCATTAAAGCTAACAAAGAACTTGTTATCTTGTTAGATCATCCAGAACAAACTCCCGACGTCAAAGAAAAGATCAAGTTCCTTATGTCACAACTTAACACATATAAGGTAATAACCATATTTTTTTTTAATTTTTTTTAATGCACTGATATGTTCAATTACGAGACTTTGTTCTTTAACTTTTACATTATCTCACGAAAAAACATTTTCTTTTTTATAAAGGAATATTTGGAGCCTGTTCAACCCAGTGTTGGTAGTAGTGGCGCTATAGAGACACTACAGAGTTCTAATGCGGGAGATCATATAACTGCTAGAGCACTATTTACTTCTCCATCTTCCATGCCTCATTTAGATAGGATCCATGACATGCATCGACAAAAATCCACACCTCGATCAGAGTCTAGAGATGGTGGCAGAGATGAGGATCATAGTGATGTGGTTGAGATGGTTGCATTTCTTGGAGCTAGACATGTGACAATCATGGGCACCCTTCCGTGCACATTTTTGGTCGATGATAATGAACTTCCATTAAAACAATCAATACTCCCAGGTAGTTTTAATTCATATTTTAATCGTTTAATGTTGTCCTCATACATAAATCATCTAGACTATTAATTTTAAAATAATGATCATATCTTTTTGTGTGTAGGAAACGACCTTTTTTATAGGCACGTAGAGAGCAAGGCCTTGTCTATTTTTGGGGAAACCTTACGCATGAGGTGGAATTGCCAGAATTCCAACCTCAAAAAGGAACTTATGGATTATCTTGAAGGCCTCTTTGGTGTAGACACATTCAATACAAACGATGTCACATCTACAATGGGTGAATATTTAAAATATATGCTGGATGTTTATAGACAAAGCTTGGAAAAAAATCCTAGGTATGAGCATCCTCCCTCAATTCCAGAGAGGGAGTGGAAGGTGATCATTGATGATGAAAAAGAGAAGATTTTGAAAAAATCAGGAGAACAAATAACTGGTACACCAAGGTAAATTACAATTTTTTGAATTCAATACTAGCTTTATTTTTCTTTAGATCTAAATAAAAGTGTGGTTATATATAACATAGTTGAAAATTTTGATGATAGGTTTCCTGACACTTTGAAGGAAACCAAAGCAAGGATGGCCAAACATGGCCAACACAAGCCAGGCCAGGGAGACTACTCGAGGTTATAGTCACAAATCGTAAATATCCAAACATATTAAGAATATTATTTTTATCACCTTAGAACTTTAAGGTAATTGTAGCCAAAAACATTAAAAAACCATACCCTTATGCAATGCAGGGCGACGACTATGGAACTGAAACCACGGAGGAAGACCTACAACTTGGTTACAAGTATAGTTATAAAGCCGTGGTTTATTGTAGGAAAAGCATGGGGTAGACCCCGAGATCTAATTTTCGGGATAAGGTAAATAAAAATCAGTCCACATTAACCTTTCGTTACTTATAAAATATGTAAATGTTTGATATCATCCATAATTTAATGTCTTACTTTGTTTTAATAAGGGGAACAACACTATCAACAAAACCATTAGTATTGGACAACATAGCATTGATAGTGAAACACATCCAGAAGATCATGGTGCCCCCCAAAAACCCCATCCCAGTGAGGTGCAACCCCAAGATGTTCCCGTGACTGAGACCCATGACGGTAAAATGTCTATATATTAATCATATACCTAATAATTTTGTACTTATACATTTTGATGTTTCAATGGCAAAGAATGTCATAGATGATCCTCCTCGACTTGAAGATCAGGTGAATAGGCTAACAACCATTCCAACGGTGCCAACTAGAGGACTAGGTAAATAATTACATTGCAGAGTTTTTTTTTAATATTAATGAACTACTTCAATGACATTTAAAAATTAGCCATATAAATTTAATATTTTTTATTTTTTTAGGTGATGGCCCCTCACAGCAGCATCCACGTCGTGGGTATGAGACTAGACGTACTCAGCATGAAAGGACTGAAACAACATCAACTGCTGAAGAGCACCTAGTAAACGAAGACATGGACATGGATGATTTGCTTAAGAACTGGAAAGCACAAAAGAAGACTAAAAGAAATTCATGATGTCATGTAATAATTTTATAAGACAGTTAGATGTACATTATATAGTTGATAATATACACAAGGCTATTTCTATAGCTTGTATATATATTTGAATGTAATTTTGTTATACACTTAATGATAATTTCAGCTTCTCTTAATGATGCAACTTCCAAAATCTTGTGACATGATATATGCAACTTTGAAAGTCTTGTGACACGTTTCATTGTGTCTCACATGACAAAGAGTATTACCATTCTTTTCATTCTGTCTTTTCATTGTGTCATGGACATGGTGTTTCTACTCAACATTGCCTCAAAGCCTACTTATTCATTCCTCTATGATATGTACAATGATGTTGAACCTTCCACAAATCATTGCGAGCAGAAAAATAAGCCAAGGACAGGAACCCA
>ML792313.1:439095-463726 GCA_009831015.1 Picea engelmannii | reverse complement strand
CCTATATGCTCACCTACAACCACTATATTTCATCCAAAGTCTACAATTTTCCTCTTCTTGATGTTGATTTTGGTTAATTTACAAATTGGTATGGGTTGGAAATGGAGAATAAAACATGAAATATGTAGAGAATTAATGTTAGACTGCTTCCCACAATGTTAGATTCAATGACAATGACATCATTGGTGGAAATCATGGATGACATTACCTATAACTAGCAGAATGTAGGACTCTTACACTTCCCATGGAATGAAGACTGTACTCAACCCATGCTCCCATTATTACGTGAAAATACTTTCCCACCAACCTCTTACATAGATTCAAGGATTGGTTGATAAGTCAAAAAGGTATATGGCTTCATTTAAGGCACACTGTAGAAAAATATGAGTTATGAGAATGACCTTGGAGATAGAGGATTTATTTTCCCATAGGTCCCCTTTCATCTTCCCTTATAGTGGAATCATAGTGCCTCTCATGCCTTCATGTGTTTTCTATGGTGGGTTGCATCACCACACATTGAAGCACTTGGAAGGCGTAATTATTATTTAACTATTTGAGTGAAGGTCATTAGTGTTGTGTTAGAGTCTTAGGATTGTGTTTTGTATTTGTAAAATACACCATGTGAAAATCTTACATCAAAGCCATACATTTTCATTGACCTATTGAAATAAGTATTATTAAATAGTTGTTGTACCACCCGAGCACATATTTAAGTTTAGACACATTTTCTTTGAGTATTTAATCTTCTATATTGCATTATTTATTTTATATGTAACCTTGTAAACTTGAATGAGACTATTTTAGCACACAATGAATTCCATATGGTTAATGATTGTATTTGAATCTCTAACTACAACCAACGATTGAGAGCATGAACCTTTAGAAATTTTCAATCCTTTCCAAAGTGCATAAGCTTTTGCTTGGTTGTTGGAAAAAACACCAAGTTCCCATGCAAAAGAAGTTATTAAAGAGAAATAATAAATAATGTCAATGTTTTCTATTGATAGTTATTAATATGGTAATATTAATATTAACATTGCCACCTAATATATATATATATATATATATATATATATTAAATATATATTTTTGGTCGCAATTTCGACGACAATAATATACCTGCAATGAATGTGCTATAAAAACAAAGAAATGTTGTCGTCGCAAGTGCGATGAAAACAAAATTGTTGCGATGCATTTCCTATATAAACAAAGAAATGCTATCGTTCTTGCGACACATTCACTATATAAACAAAAAATAGTTGTTGTTGCAAATGCAACGACAACAAAAATTGCTGCGACACATTTGCTATATAAATAAAGAAATGTTGTCATTCTTGCGACGCATTCGCTATATAAACAAAAAAAGGTTGTCGTCTCAAGTGTGACGACAAAAAAAATTGATGTGACGCATTTACTATATAAAAAAAGAAATGTTGTCATTCCTGCGACACATTCGCTAGATAAACAAAAAAAAGTTGTCATCGTAAGTGCGACGACAAGAAAATTGCTGCGACGCATTTGCTATATAAACAAAGAAAATTTGTCGTCGCAATTTCGACGCAACATAAAATCCCGCGACAAATTAGCTATATAGACAACGAAAATTTTCATCGTAATGGTCGTCGCAATTGCGACGAAATGTTGGTTTCACTTAGTTTGCCTATATTTTCGTATTGGTGACGACATTTCTTTTTTTGTCGCAATTGTGAGAAGTTCCCTAGGGTCGTCTCTCTTGTGACATTAATTCAAGTTTGTCAAAATTGCCACATGCTATAAAACGACATTTCAGAGACTCAAGATTCGTCACAATATCCACGAAATAACATCACAAGATCATCGAAATAGCCGTTGCAAAATGACCCAAATTTGCTAGTGCTATTATTCTGTCTGCCATTTATTATATGCATCCTATTACTTTCTTACTTTTCACTTTTTTCATCATTGAACATTGTTGTTTTATTACTATTCGCCTTACTCCTCATTTAACTTTTGAAGTGGTATATGTGATAGTACTCTCTAGATTATAAATGATACTTAGTAAATTTAAAAGGAGTAAATTTATCTAAAAATGATATACATACACATAATCACGATCATCTAAATTTTTATGCGACCAGACATGGATAGAACCAACTATTGATATGTTTTCTTGAAACCCATCAACTAGGTGATTTCGGTCCATACATGAACCTATATATCTTTCTCATGGAGACCAAAATTTTGAAACATAGAAAGTTCTAGATAACCTTCACCTATTGATCATGAATACCCAACAAGTTTCTAAGAATTCATAATTAGTTTCAGTGTTGCATTTCTTCTTCGCGCAAGGCTAACATGGATGGTTTATCTTTTGAAAAAACGAGAAGAAAAGAAAATGATAAAAAAAGAAGGAAATTGATTGTGTTCAATCTCTCATTCAATATCCCTATGTCTCATCTTCATCCAACATTTTACAGAATAAAAAATAGAGGCCATATGCCCAATATATTGCCAATTTTCTCACATCCTCCGCATTTATGCAACCTCCATTTTCCCCTTTGCATTCCTCAAGTTGTACCCCTTAAATCTCCATACTCATTGTCTTGTTCTTTGCATAGAATTCCATGTATTTGATCTTACCACATGACCCTACTCCTCTCTATACTAATGTCCCATACTTATCCAATTCATGAGTTAAATCCCATGCAGAGAAATCAACATATTACCCATGTAGAGAATTTGACACTCCCTTTCCTCCGCATGTACCTTTTCTCTACATGGAACCTTTCTCTGCAACACTTCATTTTTGACACTCCCTTTCCTTCACAACACTTCCTTTTTGACACTCCCTTTTCTCCACAACACTTCCTTTACTTTGTATATACCTTTTCTCCGCATGAACCATTTCTCTACAACACTTCATTTTCTCCACATGAACCCTTTCTCTGCAACATTTTCCCTTCGCATTGACTTATCCCGCTTCACCTTTTCCAACACTTAATCATTTTTATGATTTACCATGTAGCTCCCAAAAGATTAGTTTATTTTCCATTTTTACTAAGTTTCCCTTGACATTTGGACACATGGAAGTGAAGTGGACCTGTAGGCATGGATTGGACATAGATGATTGGGCATTGTGGTGGTGATCAAAAGCTATACTATGCATAAGCTATGTAAGGTTCCATTGTTTTCTCTACTTCACACACAAATAATATGGGGATTCCATTTGATTATAAAAATGATATGAGTACCCTCCCACAATGATTGTGGGACAAATAGGATGGATTTACAAATCAAGGGCCAAGAATTCACGAGAAAGGATAGATCAACAATTGTTGAGTCCCTATCTTCCATAGGTTATAAATTTTTATCTCGATGTCTAAATTGAGAAAAAGAGAGCTTGTTGGAAACACAAAGACATGAATAATACCCTATAAATGGTTTCCATGGTTGGAATGACAACTATAATTCCATAAAAATCAAAACGAAGTTGTGACCATTTCTGGATTACAACAAATTATTTTTTAAAATGGTTTATCAAAAGGAAATTTATGAACACCTAAAGTGGGTCCCAGTTGGGGGAACATATATATATAAGTGCACATTTAGAAAGGGATTTTAATAATCATTAATATTTTATCGCACAAAGGGGAAAATAAAACCCTGACCCTAAAGCAATTTCAAGAAGATGAAGAGAATATTATAAAAGAAGATGAGAAACATATTCAAGAGGCAGTGGTGCTTTCTTTCTAGAAGAAAGTTTTACCTTTCCAAAATTTGTGAATTACCCTACTTAACTTTCTCCCTCATCTTTCCTTCTACTTGATTCTTTCCATCGGGTTTTCCATGCATGTTTTTCAATAGGAAGATCTGGGTCTGATCGAATCTCTCTCTCTATATTCTTCCAGGAATTCCCCATGATATTCCAGGTTCAAAGGAGAAAAAACCTCGCTTGAAAAAAAAAATGCAATTTATTTCAGTTTATCTAATAGCCATTGAGATCTTGTTGAGGATGTTCTAGCCCTCTTGTTTCATACATAACTTGTTATATTTGAGATATTATTATTAAGTTCTCCCACAAATAACTATTCACGTGCCATTTTGTTTTTATGAATCTGTGTAGTGATGATATCAATATATTCTTGAACACATCATGCTTTTCAAACCATTTTGATATTAAAAAAGTAGTCCTTTAAAATTATTTGATGACTTGTCCATTTTTTTTTATATATTTCATCTTGCAAATTTATAGTTGATTCTGGATTCACATTGTTTTAAATGGAAGAAAAATACATGTTGAAAACAAAATCCAAACCCTGTAGATACAAATCTTATGCAATTATATTTATTTCTTTTTCTTAAATATGATGATGTGCTTGAAAAGTACATTTGTATAATATATACGAGTTTTATTGGAAGGTTCGTTGGAGTTTGCAATTTATCACTCACCCATTACATGAATCTAAATTCATAAGAAGAATATTCCATATATCAAGAAAGAGGAGTACCACCTCTATAAAAACAAAGGAGAATGTTTCTTGTTTCCCACAAGATATTTTTTCACAATGTTGATTCTTCTCCCTTGACATGACAATAGATCAACATTTTTGGTGACCATACTATTGATAAAAAAATTTGATCACCTTGATTTTATGCTATTTGTAAAAAAAAAATGATATTAGAAGGAGGAACTTGTGTATTCTCATCATCTCATGGCGTATCCCTCAGTCTCAACTTCGTCCTACATTTTACAGAATCAAATTTCGAGTCCATATGATCGAGATACTCATAGTTTTTCCCAACCACTCGACAAATAAATTGCAAGAAGAGACTTGAAGAATTGATGAGGAATTTATTCTAAGTGTTGCGCCCATCTTCCACACTTCTTCCATTTTCAATACTTAGTCCTTTTTCAACTTACATTTCCATTTCACCTCCTCCAACACTTAGATTGTTTTCTAATGCCTTCTCCTCTTCATCTCCATACTGATTCATTTTCCCATTCCTCATACAACTCATTAATATCCATATACATACTTATCCATCCCTTCAATCCTCTATTCTCATCTCATACTTAATCATTTTAATCTTTGTGGGAGGCAAGACTCTCGATCCTCTTTCCTATCTCTCCTTTTGATCCACTCATGAGCCACACTTGGTATATTTTCTAAAGTCTCATTGTTATTTAAGATTTGACCTATTACATTATGATACATGGTAGGTGATTGGGAAACCTAATACATTTAGATACATGAAAATTGTCTGGGAAGCCTATTACATTGAGACACATGGTAGGTGACTGGGCGAGCAAAATATTACCAAGACATGAATTTTTCTAAGGCACAAGAGCTACACCAAGGTTTCCATAAGTTCCTCTATTTCACACATGAATGGTAAGGAAGGCATATGAATTATAAAAAATAATTTTTTCCCTTCACGAATTAAAGTGGGACTAAGAAATGCATAATTAGATCAAGGATAATATTTACCCACAAACCAGATCAATGACTCTTGAGAAGTGAACTTCCTGATCTCATATCTTAAGTTCCCGGTGTCTGTTTTGGGAAAATGAGCCCTCATTGGAGAGGTAAATTGATAAGAAAAAGAGAGGGACATGTTTCAATGGTTGAATTTGGCATGATGTTTATAGAAATTAAATTAATACTCAACTATATTTTCATGACTTCCTAGGAAATCCATTTGGAACTGTGACTTCCTAGGGCTATAGGTTGAGATCTAGACCTCCAGATTTCACTCAAGATGACTCATTTGAAATATGGAATAATTAAGATTATTTAGAAAATGGTTTCCATGGCTAGGAAGTCACTTATCATGCTCAAAAAATTAAAAAACAATCCACTTTTTTGTTTCATACAGTGAACTTCAATTTTTTGAAATAAAAGTTTTCTAAATAAATTTTATAAAAGGGTGAAGTGGGTCCCACTTGGAGGAATGAATTTCAATGACCTAATTCATTAATAAGTATTTAATAAAGCATTGATTTAAAGGATATACTCTTTATTCCAAAAGGAAGAAACACGTGGGAAACTTCTAGAATAACAATAACCCTAACTACTAGGAAAAAACATTTCAAAGAAGCATTGGGAGAAGATTTAAAAGAAAAAGAGAACCATCAAAGAAAGGGAGAGATCATAAAAATAACATTGTTTAGACTTCATTACCCAACGAAATTTCTTATCTACAAATACAAATATCTATTTTCTTGTTTCTTCTTATGCTACACGATTTCTCTAAAGGCTTTTGTGCTTGTATGTCTAAGGCTGAACATAAGGCCGAGTTTTTAAGTGTTCTTATTTTAGTCTTCCAAGCCTCTGCCTAAAATATCCATAGGAGTATTTTACAACCATATATATAATTGATACTGTAATCCAGGGTTTTCTAATTGATTCATGGAGGTTAATTTTTTGCATTTGATAGGTTTTATTTATGTACATTTAGTCAATTGATTTACTAAAATGCTTTGTAATGTGAAATATTTTTTATGTATAAAACTCCACAAAGTACTATTTCTGGGCATAATCTTAAGGATTTCTCAGACTTTGAGATCTTCGTGTATGAGATTTTTGTTCGATGACACATGTATTCCAACATAGTATGAACACTTTCAGTAACCAATCACACAAGTAGATCAAAGATCAACACATCGATGTTTTGACGTGGTAAAACCCTTACGGGGAAACATTCACGATCCCAACCAACATGACCACTTGGAGAAGTTTATTAATGCAAAATAAAAAGATTACAGAGATATTTTACAAGATAGTTTCTCACAATCGATCATCGACAAGTGACCTCCCATGCTCTTTAAATAGATATCATGGACCAATCAGGTGTTAAGCCACATATCAATGGCCATTAAGATCAAGGAGAATATGAACCGTCATATCATTCTATGTCGGGAACATATCGTGACCATATAATTTCCTAACTACAAATGCATACTAATGCATACTAAAGAAACACACTAAGAAACACACTTTTACCTAATGACACATTAGACCAAGTAGATCTTAAATAACCCCTAAGTGTCTAAAAATCCTAACTCCCCCCTAAAGAACAACTTGGGATAGGATTGAAGGATTTACAATAGTGACACAATATGAGAAGGAAGGAGGCATTAGAGCCTATCCCCCCTTAATGACAACTACCTGAACTCCTAACATAGATCGAAGTTTGGAAAACTTCGCTTATGTAAGTGACTTTGTGAAAATGTCTTCAACTTGATCTTCTATAGGGAAAAAGAGCACTTCAATAGCTTGATCATGAATGAGTTTTCTGATGAAGTTCATGTGTAGCTTGATGTGTTTGCTGGGATGATGCTGAACTAGTTATTTGGCGAGTTTGTTGACACTCTGATTTTTGCACCAAAGGTTGGTCAGATGCTACTGCTAGAATCCAAACTCTGAAACAATATGTCGAAGCCATACAAATTCCTGACTTGAATTTACTGTTGCTCGGTACTCTGCTTCTGCTGAAGAAAATGCAATATCATGTTGTTTCTTATAGGCCCAAGTGATAGGTCCTGAACCAAGGCTGAAAATGTAACTCGCAGTAGACTTCTTATCATCAGGGTCACCAAACCAATCTGAATAAGTGAAAACAACCAATAAAGGAGTCCCCCCTAAACAATATGTATCCCGAATTTAATTGTATCACAAACATAGAGAAGTATCCTTTTAGATTATTTTGAATGACTTTCATGGGGTGTTTACATATACTAGGAAACAAGACCAACAAAAAAGGAAATATCAGGATGGGTATGAGTCAAGTATAAGAGGCTACCAACTAACTGACGATACAAGGTGGTATCAACTTCAGGAGAAGTATAGGTGGTAGCAATATTAACTCTAGACTGGAAGGGAGAAGGGGTTGGTTTACAATATTCCATGTGAAAGCGACGAAGAAGGTCACAAACATACTTAGACTGGGAAAGCAAAATTCCTTCATTGTTTTGCAAAACTTGGAGGCTAAGGAAATAGTGCAAAAAGCCTAAGTCTGTCATTTCAAATTTCTTCTTAAGGCTAGTTTTCACATGTTTTAAAAGTTTTGAGTCACTACCAGTAAGGATAAGGTCATCAACATAAAGGACAAGGATTATGAGATGGATTCCTACTTTCTTGGTATAGACATTAGGATCATAATGGAATCTAGAGAATCCAATGGTAATAAGAAAGTTGTCCATTTTGGCATACCAGGCTCGGGGAGCTTGCTTAAGACCATAAAGATATTTCTTAAGGTGACAAACAAGGTTAGAGTCATTCTGGACATAGCCAAGAGGTTGTTCCATATAGATTTATTCTTGTAAATCTCCATGCAAGAAGGCGTATTTAACATCCATTTGATGGACCTACCATTTATGTGAGGCAACAAGGGCAAGAACAAGGAGGATGGAATTCATTTTGTCTACATGGGAAAAGGTTTCATTATAGTCAATTCCTTCAACTTGGGAAAATCCTTTGGCAATTAACTTAGCCTTGTGTCTTTCAACACTTCCATCTGATGCATACTTAGTTCTATAGACCCATTTACATCTGACAAGTTTTCTTCCTTTTGGAAGAGTTACAAGATCACAAGTATCGTTTTTCATTAAAGAACGATACTCTTCATTCATTGTTGTATCCCAATCTGGATGACCTGAAGCTTCTGCAAATGTCTCTAGATCATGAATCTCTGAAACTTGAGCCAAAAGAGAAGAGGCTCGCTGGAACTGTGAACCTACCTGATGCTGATCTAAAGGATCACCGAAAATATCACCAACTTCTTCTCGTGTTGAACAGACCCATATAAGAAGCAATGGAGCTGAAGTTGGTGTTGGTTCAGGTTCAAAGGACTCATATGGAGGAAGGTGAGCAGGCAGAGGTGGATTTTCATCCTCACTTTCATCATATGAATAAGAAACCATAACAAAAGAAGGAAAAAATTTCGAATATGGCTCGCAGGCCGAAGAAGACACAAACGCTGAATTAGTCTCGCAATCCAAAGAAGGCACAAACGCCGAATTAGGCTCGCAGGCCAGGAGATTTTCAACAAATTTAAAATCTCTTCTAATAATAATTTCATTACAGTGTGGTTGAAGAAGTCTATAACCTTTGAAATCTTCAGAATAACCAATAAATATACACTTCTCACTTTTAGGCTACAATTCTTTCCTTTTCTCATCAGGACTGTGAGCCCATGCTATACTACCAAATACACATAAGTGACTTACATCTGGTTTAATTTTATTCCAAGCATTTTTCATTGTTATATTTTGAAGAGCCTTTGTGGGAGTGCGATTTACTATGTAATTTTCACAGTTGATGACTTATGCCCAATACTTTAGACTTAATCCCTTAGATTCGATCATACAATTAGCCATTTCTTTTAAAGTGCAATTCTTTCTCTCATCAACACCATTTTGTTGTGGTGTATATGGAACAATGTGTTGCATTTGGATGTCTTGTGTAGTGAAGTAACTTGTAAAATTATTGTTCACATATTCACCTCCATTATCTGTTCTTAACCTTTGAATTTGATGTCTAGATTACTTTTTCTACAAGGGCCTTGTAGACCAAAAACTTGTCAAAAAATTCTCTCTTAAGTTTTAAGAAGTAAACCCAAGTACGTTTGGAAAAGTCATCAATGAAAGTTAATAAATACTTGCACCAAGAAAAAGAAGGAGAAGAAAGTGGACCACACAAGTCACTGTAAACAAGCTGCAAAGGGCCCGAGGTGTGACAAGAGGCACATTTGTCAAAATTGTCCTGATGATGTTTGCCGAGAACACAACCGACACAAAAACCATCTCTAAATGAAACATGAGGAAGACCGGTCACCATCTTTTGATTACATGTTGCAATAAGCGATAGTTTAGATGACCAAACCGCTCATGCCAAAGTTTGATCAAGTCATCGCTATGAGTAAAAACAACTAATGAAAAGGATGATGACCCAAAGTTGTCAAACTTGTACAACCTGGTAATATCATCAACAATTCCAGTTGTAAGAACATGCTTATGATCATTTAGATCCTTGATTACAACTTGGTGAGGTGAAAACTATACAGTTTTACCTTCACCTGAATAAGTGATTTGATATACTGATAGAAGGTTAAAAGAAAGACTTGGAACACATAATACATCATTGAAATGACCATTTTTGACTTGCATTGTTCCAGATCCTTCAACACTAAGAGATCTATCATCACCATCAAATATTTTCTTGGTGTTACATTCATTAGAGAATAAAATATGTCTCTATCCTTAGCCATATGATAATATTCTCCAGAATCAATAAGCCACACATCAAAACAAGAAGTAGAAGTTGTATTCAAGGAGAAACCAGAAGCAGGAAGTGCATGTCCATGAAAAGAAGAAGAAGAAGTAGAATCAATATTGATGTTGTGCTTCTTCATCACTGCTTCTAAAGCCGCCATCTTCTTGAAACATTTGGACTCATCATGACCATCTTTATCACAAAAGTTTCAATGTATGTCAGTCTTATTATTTTTATATTTTTCTCCTTTGTCACCACTAGGAGCGGAATTCGTCTGAGTGGGTTTGGGACCCTTATATTGCTTGTTGTTGTGGTGATGATGTTGTTTCTTGGGATTCTTGTGTTTATCTTTCTAATGGACGACTAAGGCTTTGTTGGAGGTACCTGCAGTGTTGATCACTCCAAGTTGTACAAGCTTATATTTCTCTCTAATCAAAGCATCACAAAAGTTTTCAAGAGTGGGTTTTTGATAAGATGCCCCTAGAGCCTCTAGCATGGAATAAAAGGTAGATACAAAAACAAAATATGCACTACCTAGCTTAGAAAGAATAAGATAAATGCAATGATCTTATTCTATATTTATATTACATTCTTCACATAAAGTTATGAGTGTTTTAAACTAAGATGGATAGTCTTCAATGAAAGAAAAATCACTTGGACTTAAAGTCAATACTTGATTTTCTAACTTTTGTGCTCAAATAATATTGTGTTTACCAAACACAGATTCAATCTTTTCCCAATCTTCTTTGGGTTTATCAATTGATTGAAGGTGGAACCTTAAATTAGGAGAGATGGACATTCCAATTAATCCATGTGATTCATCATTCCTATTATTCCATTTGAATTTCTTATCAACATCAGTGGGCGTTGTTTCCTTTCCCAAGGTAATCCAATACAAGCCTTTACTTCTTAATAAATCATCCATATGAGATTTCCATTGGAAGTAGTTGGTGCTAGTAAAAAAACATTACTTGAAGGAGACATATTAAATATGTAGATAATATGGACTTAAAAACTTAAACTGATCATCATCATGGAAAGATCTCAAAAAATTAGGCGGTTTATAAAAAATGGCACTGAAAATGGACTTCGGATGTGAAAGTTATGCCCTTTAAAAAAAATGCATAAACATTAACCAAAAGACCACGTGATGGTGTAAGATGCTTTATGAAATGACCCACTTTTATAAAAAGAAGTGGGGTTCACTTTTACAATGAAGTTACTTTATAAAATAAAAAGCACTTTAGAATAAAGCATGATTTAAAAAAAGAAAATTAACAAAAATAGAGACTTGAACTCAAGACCTCTTACTTAATAAGGAAAATTTTAACCAAATGGTATAGAAAAACATATTGTATTGTTTAGCAAGAGGATTTTTGTTGTTGTTGTTGACGGCCGTGGAGATCGTGCTAAAAAAGACTCTTTTCACACAAGAAAAAAATTTCGCTTCTCGATGACAACAAGGGTTAGATCTCAGTTAGATTACTCGAAAAATAAACATTTTCCTATATGTTTTTGATTTGATGAGATCACACAGGGCGCGGGGAAAAGAGAATATGCAGATCTAAAAGAGTAGAAACCCAAAAAGAAACAATATAAAACATAAATAAAACCAAAATAATACTCTGCAAAAATTGAAAAAATGGTGTATTCGGGCTTTATACCTTTGTATCTGAATGAAATGGTCGTATATTGGGAAACAAAAAAACCTTTTCGAGTGAAATGAAAAGTGTTCCTGACTGGAACGAGCACTCCATACACAATTAAACAATCATCTCAGCCAAAAAATGTATGAAAATGGCATAAAACGAATATGAGGCAACTCAGCTTCACGATCTCCATCTACAACAGGACCGGGTCTTCAAACAGGCTCTAATACCATGTTCGACAACACAAGTATTCCAAGAGAGGATGAACACCTTCAATAACCACTCACAAAACCAGATCAAATATCAACACATCGATGTTTTGACGTTGTAAAACCCTACGGGGAAACATCCACGACCCTAACCAACACGACCACTTGGAGCAGTTTATTAATGAAAAAGAAAAATATTACAAATATATTTTACAAGAGAGTTTCTCACAATCGATCAACAGAAAGTGACCCTCCATTCTCTTTAAATAGAGATCATGGACCGATTAGGTGTCAAGCCATGGATTAATGGTTGTTAATATCGAGGATATTATGAACCATCAAATCACTCTATGTTGGGAACATATCATGACCGTCAAATTTCCTAATTACAAATGCATAATAATGCATACTAAATAAACACACTAAGAAAAACACTTTTACGTAACGACACATTAGAACAAGTAGATATTAACTAACCCATAAGTGTCTAAATATCCTAACAATTTTTGGAGTGTTGTTTTAACCCTAATTTGCACCAGACATGCTTACCTGGAATTAGGCCATCTCATATTCCTTATTTGCCAAGCTAATACTAAAAAATCTTCTTAGAAACACCCTTTTTAAAGGCCCACATGCCCTGATCCACTACAACCAATGTGTACACTCTAGCTGACCCACTACAACCCACGTGTACCTACAAAAGCACGAAAAATAGAAAGTTGCTGACGAAACACACAGTTTTGGGTAAGTTAACTAAACCTTTCTGCCATGCATGGACAGTCACTCGACCAAATACCTATCTCCTTCTAGCCTATAAAATAAGGGGTAGGGGTCCCATTTGAAAGGAGGAAAATCATAGTAAAAAAACTCTACCTGAATTAGCATTCCCTTGGCCTCAACCTTTTGCAACCATTGTGTGAAGAGAAGCATATATATACATAAGAAGTTGGAGCACAGTTGAAGAGGATCCCAGGACCAGATTTGAGGAGCAGTGGCCGATATCACTATTGTAAGGTATTTTTGTGAGATTAATAAAAGAAGTACTTTTCCCGTCCCGCCATATGAGGTTTCTATTGTTTGAAAATTAATTATATGTTGATTAAATCTCTAACCCATTAGTTCATAGATCAAATGCATGTGGAGTTCTTCATTTTCCTTTTGTGAATGTAGGTTAGCATTGGGAGGAGAGTTGTAGTCGAAGAGCGACCAAGCATGAAAAACGATCGACATCAAACACGGAAAATAAGGTACGTCAACTTGATCTTTTTAACCTTGTATTTGCATATGAATAATGGGGTTTAGGCATGGGATGATGGTATAAAGTAGGAAGCTTTAGTTCATTTCTACATGCATGATAAAACCCTTAGTGCTAGTCCATAGGAGGGATTTCCCACCCACAAAAGAATTGGCAACCATACTGGGGATCTCTTGGGTTTTCCGGGGATACTTTTTTGGTATTTTTAAATTGGTTTCACCACCTTTTTTCTGAGTTTCTGCAAGAGTCTGAGTTAGTAGGGATTCTGGTCCTCCATACCAGTATTCCCTGCTTTCTTTTCTTGGCTTATTTTTATTTTATGGAAGTCACAGAGGTACCTGCGACCTATATAAGGCCTGCATGCATGTACCCATGCCCTACCTTCACACAACCCACATGCACACGCTAGCTGATGAAGTGTTAGTCATGTGTCTGAGTTCATAATTTTTTTTTTAGAGAGACAATCATCCTCTCCCCTGTCAGAAGTGATCCTTCTCAGGGGTTTTATGGATCTCATTCTGGTCTCTGTTTTTGCAGTTTGTAGCTTAGGTATCGCCTCAGATTGGTCTTGTTCTATGAAATTTTCCTTGAATTGTTTTTCTTTTCTATCAAAGTAAGTTTATGAGTCTTCAAGGGACTCTGGTTCTCACTAACAATAGTCTCTACCAGTGTTTGATTGCTTGTTTTTTCATTTTTGAAGAATTGTAGAGGTACACACGGACTGTATAAGGCCTACATGTGTGTACACACGTTCTGACCTTGCACAACTTGCGTGCACACGCTGGCTGTTGAACTATCAACAACGTGCCTGTTGAGATTTTTTTTGTTTAAGGAGAGGTAGTCATCCTCTTCCTTATCAAGAGTTATACCTCTCAGAGATTGCCTTGATTTAATCTTGGTCTTTTTCATGGCAGTCGACAACTTAGGTTTGATTACAATAATAACTTTCTTTTTCATTAAAAATTTTTCCTCAAAATTTTTCTTTCATAGGGTTTTTAGATAAGTGTGAGAGTCTTCTTTAATCAATTTGTGTGTTATTGTTGGTAACTCTTTGCGATCTGGGCTTAGGCCAGAAGTTTTCTTGGTCTTTACTTGTCATCATTTTTCCTTTTTGCTTTGCGAGTATTAAATAAAAAAAAGAACTCTCTTCTATTTCTTGGTTTGGTTAAGTAGTTGTTGGTTGGCATTAATAACAAGGAAACATTTTTCTTTCATAAGTTCTTAGAGGTTTACTTAGGAAAATAAGTAGCTCGTAGTTGAGCAAAATCCTATTTCGAGTTTACTGTTCAAAGATCTTAGAAAAAATTTTAGTTTGAAAAGTTGATTGAAATTTTTGTCAATAAGAAGTTATTGTGTTTCCATCTTTCTGTGTATCTTTTCTTTTGTCTTTTAAAACATCACTAGTTTCAATTTCATAGCCTTTGAATTAAGAAAAGCCATAAAAATTAACGATTAATTAAAATCAACTAGACTTTATGTTTGTAGGGTCCATCAACTAGTCTAGGCTAGAGCCTTGATTTAGGTTGGAGAGGAAACTCTTCAAGGCTGCAAAACATACATAAGAGTCTGTTCTAGGGAGTGTTAAAAGTCCAGTATCGTTAAATTTATCCGATACCCCCCTCTAAAATAGGGTATAA
This sequence comes from Picea engelmannii, assembly GCA_009831015.1. NCBI lineage: Eukaryota > Viridiplantae > Streptophyta > Pinopsida > Pinales > Pinaceae > Picea > Picea engelmannii. Next base: position 448,723 of record ML792313.1, on the reverse strand, counting down.
ACATGAGGTCGCGTGCGGAAAGGTAGCAGAGATAACCCCTCTAAAGCCGGACCAAGAGTAGTGGGGAACACATATAGAGGGCTTGTTTTGGGATTCCGTCGATTGCATTTGCCACAAAGATTCATGGATCTCGAATCTGTTCGAGGTCCTCATTTGTCTTCCAGACCACTTGATTTCGATACCCTTGACAGGTTTCAGGATTGATACCCTACTCATTGTGGTCCATCTGACTGTTGACTGTACCCGCCTGGTGACTGTTCACGCGTTGACAACCTAGTTGCCATTATTTTAGGGACTTACACAGGTGACTGCGGGGGTAGACCACGGTACCTAGGACATAAATCAGGCCACACTTTGCAGAGTATACTCGGAGGGTGCTTCTGTATTCAAGTTTCACTTGCACTGGTAATTTTCTCTAGTGTTGGTTGTTGTAACTATTCTTCCAACTAGTTTAGTAAGTGCTTGTTTTATCTTGTAGGGACTTTTTCTAGTGTGTGATGTTTTTGAATGAATAGAAATACCTAGTGTGTCTTTGATCTTCTTACACAGTGGAGGATCACGAGCTCCTCTGGTCATGAAGGTTTCTTGGCCTACCACTAGTTACACTGGAGCCACCCCCATCACCGTTAAGGTGAAAGCTAGACTAACAAGGGTCTTTTGAAGCAACTGGGTTAGAGGAAACTGTGCCCAACCAACATCTAGAGGAACCAACCATTTTAGACCTTGGAGTGGAAGCTCTTGGTCCATCGAAAACTCCAACCACTGATCTTCCAACGCCCATCATCGTACAGATTTATCCTTACGAGTGCTAGACAGTGTCACATGTAGAAATGGAAACAAACGCTGCAACTTCTTCTAGGAATTCTCATATTCCCACTATGGCTATCACCACAGGGGTTGTTCCACCTCCTAACCCACCATCACCGGTCCAAGCCACCATGGTATCGACTGTCTCTACCTCGAGAAGTGGTCTGATCATGTCTTTGGCAGTGACCACTGCTCCTTTCACACAAAGTGCTATAGGTCCTCCGTTCTCATACAGTATGCCTAGCTCAGGTACAAGTCATGTACTTTCATACTCCACGTTATAGGCTTTAGGTCTTGGGACAAGGATCTCTAACACTCCTCTGCAAGGACCCATGGGGGCCACTTCAACTCCCTTTAATGCTTTCCCTTATGGAGGAGGTCATATACCTCCTTCGTCCCCTTTGCTCGGTGGTGCCCACCAACATTCCACCGGGATGAACACACACCATAGTTCATTTGGAGTAGGGAGTCAAGGACCACCTTCTCATAATATGTCGGTAGGTTCGACACCATTTTATTTGTTCAGTGTGTTTGGTAACAACACTTTCTCGTCAACTGTTTTCTCGACTGGGGGAAACCCTGGTTACGAACAACCAAATCCTATGCAGGGTACTATTCCTGCATAGGGGGAAAAACCAGGAACTTTTTCCACATCAGGACCTTGGAATTCGTGGTAGGGATCAGTTCCCTCGTTAGGAATGCTGATCTAGGGCAACTCTTTTCACAACCAATGGAACCCCAGGCAAGGTTCAGTACCTATGCCCATGGGATCGGCATGGGGAAACTCTTACCAAAGTCTTCTGAATGTAATGCACGCCTAACCATCTATGTCCTATTTCGGGAATCAACCGATGATGTCTCCTCAAACGAAGAATCCATACGCTGTTCATGGCCATGGTTTTTACCAGAACCCGGGCCAACAACCCAACTTTTCCTAGCAACCTGGTGCCAGTCAAACTCCATGCCCCTTTTTCCATGGTTATCACCAATAACCCAAGCTACCTTTCCTGAAAACCTTTCATTTTCCAGACTTAACAAGGTTGTTGAATGACCCTATCTGTCACGATCCGCATTGGCCCCCTATGCCGATGAAGTTGCCTTCGAACATACAAAAGTTCGAAGCCAAGCCTAATGAAGATCCAGGGGATCATGTGACTACTTTTCACCTTTGGTTCTCATCTAATTCATTGAAAGATGACTCTGTACAATTGTGATTGTTTCAACGTACTCTCATTAGGAGTGCTGCGGAATGGTACATTGAGCTCGACTACTCAAGATACTCTTCCTTCGGTGAATTGATAATGGATTTCCTAAACCATTTCCAATTACCTATGAGATACGACGCTGGAACATAATTGCTGGCCAATTTCGAACAGAAAAAAGTGGACCATATCTCTAATCACATCCGAGAATGGAGACGCTGGAAGATTTTGATTAAGGTGCCAGTCCCACCAACATTCCTTCTTGAGTGGTTCCTTAAGTCTTTGGTCCCACAGCTATCCAAAGAAGTCGCAACGTCGGGAGTGTTTTCTGAATAAGATGCAATCATGTGAGCTCAACAACTTGAGCTAATTTATTCTCAGTTTGGTCTACTGTATGAAATCTTGCCCGATGTGCCACAATCAATACTTGATAAAACCAGACAGAGAGATGGACTACATGCCGATGGTATTGTTGGTTCAGCACAAACAAAGCCCGCTGAAAAACTGACGAAACAATTGCAACAATTGTCTATATAGAATACAACGACCAACCAAACTACTGTTCCGGCTACTCCCCCTACCCAAACATCGGATGTACACAATGTGCAATCGAAAAATCTGAAGGCCACCCAATAGCCCGATGGAAAGAAGAAACAACGTAAGAAGGGTAAAGGGGATAAGAAACCCACTAATAGTGCTGGCGGGGGTAACACCGAAAAAAGGAAGTCAAAGTATTCATGTAATCTGTGCACAGAAGACCACCCGAATCACCAATGCCCTCGGCTTGTAGAGGCCCAAAAATTAATGTCATAGCAGCAACCTGCTGTGTTAACAAACCCGTTTTAACATGGCCAAAATTTAACTCAAGCCTCTACAAGCGCGGAAGGGGGCAGTCAAGGACCCCCTCCATCTTCAAACAATCTTGCATTCGTGAATGTGTATATGATGAAAGGTGATGCCTATATATCGACTAGAGCACATGATTACAACAAGCCAAGCACCTCTGAGAAAGGTAAAGAAGTTGAAACCCCATCTCTTCCTCTTCAGATCGAGAAGATGTTGGGCGAAACCATGATACACATCCCAAAAGGTGTGTTTAAGAAATATTCTCACAACCCAAATGTAAGGGCCGCCCATAACTATTCTGTGGTGGAGGATTTGTATCAAAAATCTTGTGTAATGTCTACTTTGGAAGTCCTCCAAAGCTACCCTTCCTAGAGAAAGGATTTGTTAGACGCTTTAGGATCCCCTGAGACTTGTAATCCGGGTATGATCATGCTTGATACAACCGACTTAAAACCTCGTCTCCCTTATGATGTAGCATTCCAGATAGTAGTGGCTTACACTGTGGAAACTTTTACTTGGAACATTTTCCGCACAGTGATTGATGAGGGCGCCTCAACATGTGTAATGTCTTTGGCGTGTTGGAAGGCCATTGGCCAAACCGCTTTGTTTCCATCACCTAATCTTCTTACCATTTTCGATGGTCGTTTGTTCCGACCACATGGAATTATCCCCTCTTTTCCCATGTAGTTAGGAGGGAAAACCGTGTGTGTCAAGGTTGAAGTGGTCGATGCATCTCTAGACTACAATCTCTTGTTAGGGAGGAGTTGGACCTATGCTATGCAAGAAGTAGTCGCTTCATTTTTCCAAGTCTTATTGTTTCCACACGAGGGCCAGATCATGACCATTGATTAGTTGTCTTTCTCACGTCCTGACCCTTCATTGGAGGAATCCGTGGTCCCAATGATTGATAACCCTCAACTCGACATCGTCTACATAGGGGTTGGTTTGTGCCCACCTTTAATGGGTACTTTCGATTACTCGCCTCCTCAAGGCGATGTTAAGTTTATATCTGACCACCATAAGGTTGAGATTTTCCAAGTTTCATCGTTTCGCATGACTTAATTCAACGATCCATGGATTATTCCTTCCCCATCGGCCACGATGGAAGGGACAGGGCACCATGGTATGTCCATTCCCTTGTCTGTGGTAGAAGTGGCGTACTCTTTATTCCAGCAAGATTCTGTTGACCTCGATCCGACTTCTGCACAAGAGTTAGATCTGATTCTAGAGCCTATTTGGGCTCAATGTTCCCTCGATGATACAGATTATTTAGACTTAGTCTTTCCCTCAGAAAAAGCAATCATTGAAGCAATGACTAGTCTGGACAAACCCTGGGACGATCTCCATCATAGATCTTACTTCCTCAGAGTTAAGCAGAATTGAAGCAGGGGAATTCACTTTGACTATGAATGGAGATAGGTCTTGTCCTATTAATCCTTTGGCTACACATGTTGTTTATGCCGAGGGTAATATGGAAATCATTTCCAAAACTATACCTATTAACATCTCTAGAACCCCTAGCATCATGGAGAATGTTTTCGTCGGAGTTGACTACTCCCCCGAAGAGATTCAAATGTACATGGATTTATTTAAGGAATTCCATGAAGTTTTTTCTTGGTCTTACGAGGAAATTCCAGGCATCGATCCAAAAATTGTTGAACACGAAATCCTGACTTATCCTGACGCTAAGACGATTCGGCAGAAGCTTTGTCCGGTTAATCCTAAGAAAGAAACAACTATTAAGGTTGAAGTAGAGAAACTACTCAAGGAAGGTTTTATCTACCCCGTCCATTTGACCCAATGGGTGTCAAACCCCATGCCAGTTGACAAAAAATAGGGTATGATTCATGTATATATGGACTTCCGTGATTTGAACAAAGCCTGTCCAAAATATAATTTCCCCACACCATTTATTGACCAGATAGTCGATGAATACGTAGGCTGCGAGTCCTTTTCTTTCATGGATGGTTTTTCAGGATATAATAAGATACAAATCAAACCCGAAGACTAACACAAAACAACATTCATTTGTCCATGGGGTACATTTGTGTATCGTAAGATGCCTTTTGGTCTGAAAAATGCTAGAGCTACCTTTCCGCGGTCCATGTATTTTTCTTTCCACGATATCAAACATATCGTCGAGGCCTACCTAGATGATTTAGCATCATGATCTCGTAAAAGAACTAATCATCCCACACACCTCTGAATTATCTTTGAGCGATGTTGCTACTTCTGAATTCGCTTGAATCCCAACAAATGCAGTTTTTGTTTGACGTCGGGCCACTTGATATGTTTCATAGTTTCAACAATAGGGATCATGGTCGATCCTCTCAAGGTTGAGGCAATAGTTCAGTTCCCCCCCCCACATACAATCCTTCAACTTCAGAGTTTATAGGGAAAGGTGAACTTTTTGCGGCATTTCATCGCGAACTATGCCGAAATCACAAAGGGCTTTATGCATTTACTAAAGAAAGACGTTCCTTTTCATTGGGACGAAGCCACTCAATGCTCCTTCGAAGCATTGAAACGTGCCCTCACGACTACCCCTCTGCTTCGACCACCCAATTATAACAAAGATTTCTTATTGTACTTGGCTGCCGCAGAGTTGACCATCGGCATGGTATTAGTTTAGGAGGATGATTTTCTCTCAGAATATGTGATTTATTACCTGAGCCAAGGCCTGTTTGGATCATAAATCAATTATTGTCACATCGAAAAACTTGCATTGGAAACAATTCATGCTATCCAATGGTTCCATCATTATATTTTGTTTTGCAAGCCACCATCATTACTGTTGTCAATCCGTTTCAATACGTGTTAACATGATGGGTAATCGACGGAAAGATCAGTAGATGGATATTTTTCCTCCAAGAATTTGACTTAGATTTCATTTCGGCGAAATCCCAAAAGTCATTGGTCTTTGCGGAACTCATCTCAGAACTTCCGGTTGAGTCAGGTGATGTTATGTACGAAGAGTCTCCTATTCAAGGAGACATGTTTTTTATATCATCTTCAGACCCCTGGTATGGAGATATACTTGTCTATCTCCAAACTTTGAAGTGCCCTGCCTTTGCTTCTCGTGATGAGCATTGCTGTATACGCCATCAGGCCAAGAACTATCTCATACTCAAAGATACTTTGTGTCGTCGAGGTGTAGATTGCATACTTCGTCGGTGCCTCACTCATGAAGAAGTGGAAATCTTGCTTAACGATTGCCATACTGGAGCATGTGGCGGTCATTTGTCTGGGTTGTCAACAACCCAAAATATTTTACGAGCCAGTTACTTCTGGCCGATACTAATCAAAGATTGTATCGCATCAGTCAAGAAGTGCCACCCATGTAAAATATTCTCACAGAAGATGAGGGCACATCTCGCTCCCATGTTTCCCATCATCACTGTTTTCCCCTTCACCAAGTGGGGGATAGATTACTTTACCTGCAACCCTCCTTCAACAAGGGGGCACCGTTATATCATCGTAGTAGTACACTACTTCACCAAGTGGGTTGAATCTATGCCAACATTCAAAGATGATGGTGAGACTACCACCCTCTTTTTGTTTAACCAGATTATAGCATGGTTTGACGTCCCGAGAGAGATTGTCACTGACCATGGAAGTCACTTTCAGAACACAATGATGACCGAGTTAACATCAAATCTTGGGTTGAGGCAAGAAAATTCGTCACCCTACTACCCTCAAGCGAATGGTCAGGTGGAAGCTGTCAATAAATCTCTTAAGACCATCCTATAGGGAATGATCAATTAGACCAAGTCAAATTGGCATTTGATGTTATACTTGACATTATGGGCCTACCGAATGTTTGTTAAGACTGTAACTAGTTTCTCACCTTTTCAACTCATTTATGGGTTGGAAGCAGTCTTGCCCATAGAATTCCAGATCCCATCTTTAAATTTGGCAGTACAGTTATTGCCAGACACTTCACCACTTGAAGAGCGTTTATTATATCTAAAGCATCTCAATGAGAAGCATCATGATGCAGTCTTAGCTAACGAATCTCACAAAAAAAAATTCAAGTGTCAGTATGATCGGTCTGTTCATCCTCAGATTTTCTCAGAAGGCGACCTTGTCCTGGTCTATGACCAAGATAAGGACCCCTTGGGGGCAAGCAAGTTCAAACCCATGTGGTTCAGACCTTTCATCATAAAAGAGGTTCTAAAAGAGGGTGCTTATCGTCTGGTAGAATTTGAGGGAAATGCTTTGGCATAGCCTAGAAATGGGCTCTAACTCAAGAAGTATTACTCATAGGTAGGTCACCTTGGGTAACGTTTTGTAACATATGTATAGTCTTTGTACTATTACTTTTTGGTTTCTTTTGGTTTTATGGACGTGTCATTTTTTATGTTATCTTTTGTCACCATGGAAGATGTCAAGTGAATTAGAGGTGTTCATTGGATTCGTAGACGACATTAGCCGACACACTCAGACGATTGCCTCCGCAGCTTGGGTAATGTTTACACCTCAGGGCCAGTTGCTATCTTCAGGAGGTATATGTTTAGGTGACACCACAAACAATGTCGCTGAATACAATGCAGTTATTGAGTTCTTTGTGATGCTTTGTCACTTGGTATCTCTCACCTCCAGGTCTATTTAGACGCTCAGTTGGTTGTGTCTCAGTTAAATAGAGTCTACCATGTTCATGATCCTACTTTACACTGACAGTTCCTTAGGGTATGTCTCTTAGAATGAATCTTTGATTATATTACATATTTTCACGTTCCTAGGAGATTAAATCAAGTTACAGATAATCTAGCTAATCAAATTTTAGACTGGCATCTCACACACATATAAGAAAGACAATCACATGCACATGTAAATACATTTTTAAAGAAAATATAATCCATAAGACATAAAAAAGACATAAAAATCCATATATAATATAAAATATATTAGAGTACGTGCGTGGGAGCAAGCGCCTCAAAAATATGTCCAGGAATGAGTCATGGGGCTTATGCCCTCAAAAATATACAAATAGTGCCCTCATCATGTGAAAAGTCCAACCTAACTAAGGACGGAGCCTATTGGCCTTGTTGTAATGGTCAACGACGTTTTCCAAATGCCAAAAAATTCGGACCCATGTCCATGGTGCCCCCACTACATGAGGCTACATAGATGACAGTAGATCCTTTATCTTTGCCATGGGGACCATGTGGGTGAGCGAGGTAAAGTTTCGCTCTATTTGTCTCAAAACTCTCTCAGCCTCACCGAATGGAGGTCCTTCTTCTACTGCTGGTACATCGACTGCGACTGGGGCGGCCTCTGGCTGAGGACGTCACCTATTCCTCACATAGTCCGCTAGTCGCACTAGCCCCACATTTGCACATAACTGACACAGATTTGTCAGATACTCTAGTGTATATAAAAAAAATTATATATATATATAAAACAACATAAAATTACATATATTTAACAAAAAAAAAACCCAAAGAAAACTTGCCCATCTCTCCTCGCTGCTCTCCGGGAGGTACCGATATCTCAGGATCTCTAGAGAAGTCAATCCTGACATAGGGGTAGTCCTCTATGATCGGAATCTGTCACGCCCACCAAGCAAAGAACTTGTCATCGAAGGCCTCAATGGTCCTCCTTCCCCCCTGTGACGACAACAACACCGCCCATTTGCATAGTGCGGGGTGAGAGGCCTCGTGCCCTAATATAGTCTCTCTAGGACTGAAATTGGGCACTCTCTCAAATAATAAAGCACAAAGAATCGTCCCAAACCCAAAGTTCCTCTGATTCTGCATTCGACACTCTGTTAATTGCCTCTTAATACAATCCAACAAGGTGGTGCTCTAGTCAAATATTTGTGCATTTAAGCAATGAACTGCACAATTCATGTGCGCATGGGAAGCCTGATGCAAAGACGGAGACCCAACAACCTGCCCAATGAGAAACACTATCACTTTTAGTGATAATTTTGAGATCTTTCTTATCGACACTTGTGAGCTTGTTATGTCAGTGTCAACTTCACAATGGAGTCCAATCAACTCCGATATGTTGTGAGGCCCAGAAGGAAAGGTATGAAAATTGTCTGGTTCCCCTCTCCTTGAGAGGCCAGTCATAAAGTATATATCCTCTGTCGTTGGAGCCAACAACTTCCCCTCTATTATAAAGGCCTCTACGTTGGGATGCCAATAATCCACCAAGGCATTCAATAGCCTAGGTTGTGCTCGCATGAAAGGACAATGGAAAAACTTTAACAAACCACACTGCAGTGATGCAACAAGAGCATTAGGGTCCTCATCGACAAACACATCACACTAGTACATATGACCAAATTTGCGACGGTTGTTTGTTGATATTGCCACACTTATCCGTCGCAATTTACACAAACACTGAGATTTTTTTTCGTCGTAATAATTTCGTCGCTATATCCATGATCCAGGTGTGCGTGGAAACATCGACGAAATTAGCTAGCCACATGTCACCACCTTCAATATTGGTTAACCTTCTTCATCGTCGCAATTACGACACAATTTTGTCGCAATACCAATGAAGAAATGTGCCAAGTACGACGAAACTTCATCGCAATTGGGACGAAAAGTTATGCCAAGCCAATAACTTGCGACGCAACTGCTGAATGTGCGATGAAATTTCATCTCAACTTGCGACGAAATTTCGTGGTAATATCGATGAGTGCTATTTCTCAAAACCATATTTACGACGAACTTGTTGTATATGCGACGAAACTTCGTGGAACAGTGTGATGAAAATTCATCGCTATAGCAATGGTTATGGTAAAAAAGTAAAAAAAAATC
>ML792313.1:423824-438995 GCA_009831015.1 Picea engelmannii | reverse complement strand
AGACGGACTCATAGGTACCACCACGCACCATGGTCCACTACCCCAACCACCATCGATGTATGGCGCACCTCAATACCCTCCAGCATATGGGGGCACTCCTTACTACCCCCCACCTACTTACCAACAACCATACCCTGTTGCTACACCTCCACCCACAAGTGGACCTCCACCCGCACCCCCCATACACTTTGTGAGACACATTTTTTGACACTTTATCGGTTTGATATCTACTTATTTGACATTGTGGGCATTCATTTTCTAATGCATATTGTCCATAATATATGATATGATCATTAGGACATGCATTAATAGCTTGATAGTCCATTCAATTTCTTTCATAATCACAGATATTTCTCGATATGTGCGTGGCAAAATATTTGACGTCGGTAATAGAACATCACCTAACAATCTACAAAATTCTAAACAATAAGTCAATGTAAACAATATTGATCATCAATATATCATCCAATATACTAATTTACAAATTAGAAAGCAATATCAATATAGGAAAAAATTGAACGTTTTAAGTATTTGTGAACATGGAAGAATAAATAATTAACAAATTAAATACCTTAGTATCTGTGTGAGACATGTGTTTGATAAACCATTCAAAACCTTCAGGTTCACCAACAACAATATAGCAAATAAAAGATTTGTTGTTGAGCCTTCATAAAGAGGTTGACGTGACTTCTCGAGTAGAGGATCAACATCATGACTATCATCCTGGTTGTCCTCATCCATTGGAGCAAATGTGTCTTGGATCAATCTATGTATCTCATCTTCCTGATTTGAATCACTAACATTATCTCCATCCATATCATCATTATTAACTTGATCAACAGCTTCAATATTCTAATCTCGAAGTTCATCTCCATGTAAAGTAGTATTTCTGCTAGTACTTGGCAAATAACTCTCTGAAGGTCGACACTTTGGGGGCATTGTCTATATATTTAAAAACAACATAGAAAAGTTAGTGTGTATAGAAAATATAAAAATATCGATAAGAAATATTACTAAAATTCATGACATACTGATTATTACAGAGAATAAATTAAATATTGAATCCACTTACCAAGGGACGATATTCATAACCCCCTTCGACGTGCCCCTTCTCCCTACTATGTTTTTGGGCTGTTGTTATTAAAAGTCTTCTATTTTGCAAGACTCTACAATCATAGCAAGGGAAATAACATTTTCCATCGCCCCTCGCCTCTAATGTCGCTCTTAACCGAGCAAGCTTCCTGCCATTTTTGTTCATCGTGAAAAATCCTTGTCCTGACAAGTAATTGTCTTACCTACACCATACCAAACATTAAGTTGTCAATTTTTTATATTTTGGCTACTCCTTTCAATTACGATATGTTTATTTACAATGACCTAAATATTTATAATAAGGTCAACATATTTATAATAAGGTGATCACATGTGTAGAGGATCAACATCATGACGACATATATAACATCTTTATAATAAGGTCATATGTGTACAAATGTTTTCTTTATATAGTAATGACATATACACCTAACATAAGTTTAGGGTTAGTGTTTATTTATATTATTAGTCCCTACTAAAGTAGGGAATATAGCAATCAATTACTATCATTTCACTGATTAGGGTTGAGTTTCAAGAGCAATTCCATATCTTTATCAATGAAAAGAGAGAGAGAGAGATTATAGCTACAATTGAAGGGAAAAAGATATGTAGATTCCATAAACCTAGAATATTATGGAATACACATACCCTTTTCCATAGAATATACCAACTAGATCCAAAAACCAAAGACATGAAATATGGTACACACATATTATATTATCAAGGAAAAAACAAGCTAAATGCAATTTGGACATTTGAAAAAAAAATTACAAGTTAAATGAGTACATCAATAAAAAATAACATACTAACCTTGCAAGTTCAAAATCCGAGCTATGTAGATCAAGAATTGGATTTGTTCAACCGGTGGGTGATGGAAAAAACAAATAGCTCAAACAAAAGCCAAGAACAATGTCGCAACTATAGCAATTGTGTCGCAAAGTCTCTTAAAGTCACGTACATATAGATAAAATAGTCAACTAGCCGTTAACATCGACCAATGAGATAGGTAAAATTTTCGTCTCTATTTCCACAAAATATCGTCGCTATAGAGATGAAAATCTCGACTAGGTTAAATTAATATTTTCATCGATATTGCAATGAATGTGCGTGGAAATATCCACGAAAATCCTGCCCTGTTTAAAAAAATGATGAAACTAGTGGAAGCGTGGAAATTTTTTATGGAATAATCTGCCCATATGTAGTAGTGTCAATATCCTCATGCTCTCTTTCCCTCCAGTGAACATACATCCTGCAAATAGACAAAGTTTAGGAGGGTTAAATCTTGTTTTTTATTTTATTTTTTACACTAAATGGAAGGTCCACGTGGGTTGTAGTGCTCACAGTAGCATGTACACTCGGGCTATCATAAGGACGGTCGTGTGTACACTCGGGCTGTCATAAGACAACCATCATGGAAGTAGGGCCGACCTTTTAAAGGTCAACGCCCCCCCAAAAAATGAACTTAAATGCATAAAGAAAGAATTAAATTGCAAGAGGGGGTAGTGAGTACTTGGTCCAAGCGGATGGTCGTTTCTTTCACTAAGGCTCCTGGAATCAACTCTTTTCACAAAGGGGTAGTTTTGGATTTTAGTCAATTTCTCAATTAGCAATGGTGATAATGAGCTGCCAACTTCTATTTATAGAATTTTTGGCCTCTTTTTGTCAATTTTTGGACCCTTTTGTATTTTTTTTTCTAAACTGAAAATCATTTAGTGTGGTTCGGGAGTTTTCTTTGGATTGTCACGAGAAGTGTTCTTTGGGTATTGGGAAAATTTTTGGAGTTTTGGGTCGTTTTGAAGGTCCTTTGGTAAAAATCCATTTTTTCCAACTCGTTGCATTTAAGATAGGATTCCACCTCCACTTTCTGCATCTTGTTATCTTTTCTACTTTGCCATAGGATCGATCCCACTGAGTTGCGACATGGAACCATAATTGCTTCTTTAAGAGTGTAGTAATTTAGTGGTAGAGCCTACCGTAATATGGATGCCCTAGGTAGATCCTGGTTGCATTTTGGTGTCCATGCTGTCACTAATGACTATTGGCCTAGGAGTCCTTACTAGTTTTTCCTGATTACGAGTTTGAGTCTCATTTGCATGATTCCTTATCACTCTTGACCTCACCCTCGAGACTCCCAAAACTTAACGGGTCTTCTTTTAAGCTTTTTTCAGACCCTCTAAACGTGAAAATATTGCTGAGCGATCTTGTTGACCTTCACGCTCGCTAAACTGAAATTTGAAGTCACATTTGTCTGGCGGTAGTTTACCCCTTTTTTGGTTCGGATGGTCAAATATATGAAAAAAGGTATACACTAGGAGCCTCGGTTCTCTAGAAGAGTATTCTTAGGTACAATTTTAACCCTTTTTCGGGCCTGAGGGACTAAATTTACGAAAAAGGAACCCCCACGGAGTCCATAGTTAAGATTTTTTCAGACTCCCTAAAATTGAAAAGATCGCTGAGTGACCTTATTATTTCACACTTGTTAAAATGGTCCAGAAGAACATTCCTAACGGAGTCCATAGTTAAGATTTTTTCATACTCCTTAAAAACGAAAAAATTGTCAAGTGATCTTGTCTTTATCACACTCGATAAAATGGTTTTGAATAGGCATCCGGTCAGTACTAGTTTACCCCTTTTTCGAACCGACTATACTATATTTGAAAAAGGTACCCAGTGGAGTCCCCTTTTACATTTTTTTAGACTCTCTAAATATGAAAAACTGTCGAGCTTACCTTCTCTGGGCTCGTTAAAATTACATCGAAGTGATGCAGGAGCATCTCAAGCGAGCCAGCGCGGGAGAAAAAGACAACTGGACAAGCACCAACGCAAATTTTGAAATTGATGCACCATCTTAAATAAGATAATTAAGAAAGAACGCCTTTGTATAATTTAAACGGACCTTGAGCGATTTGCTCTCATCCTTAGTAGGTAGAAGGCATTTGTAGTAGTTAATGCAAGTAGGTAGAATTGAATGTGTAGATTAGACAGTTTTAGAGCGCAAGAGGGAAACGTGATATAGACACCCTCATTGTGTATTGTAACATAGGAAACATTAGTGTATGAAGAGCATAGAGAAGAAGAAGAGATTTGTGTAGCAGACTCCATGTACAAAAGTTCTGAATTAATACAAAGAAAGTTGTGATTCAGACTCATGGTGTTCATATATTCTCTGTGTATGCATCTTTGAATGTTATGCTCATGAATGCTTTATTCTTTCTGTCATGCAATTGCTTTTATGCTATGTATGAATGATTTCTTGTTGAATGTTTGAAATCCGAGAGGAAAGAGGAGAGGAATGAGTTTCAATTGTTTCTCTATATGAGCAAGAGTTCCTGCAAGGGGTGCAGTTGAATTGTCCTCAACGAGTGTGTTGATAGGGTGTTCAAAGGGTTGTCTCTGAAAGCTCAGGAGAGATAACTTTTGTTCCCATTTCCACAGAAGTGCAGACATGCATAGGAGCCATGCAATGAGTGCTCAGGCTGAGCGAAGTCTCAGGATTGTGGACCTAAGTGAAGCATTAATAGACTGCTGCTGCAGGTGTGCGTAGAGTCGAAGGATTTTAAGCACTTGAAAGTGTTTGAAAGTTTTCCACAAGGAGTGCACGCAAGAGTTTTCTGAAAGAATCAAAGTTGGAAGAAGCTCAGAAGGAATTATACCTTCGAAGGATTCAAAGGAAAGCGAGAGACCAAGTACCTTGAAGTTTGTAAGAAGGCATAGTGACGCAGGGTTGCAGGAGGAGAGATTCTCAAAGGAACGAACGGACAGTCAGAATTCTCTGAGGAGAAACCACGAAGTCCCGTGGGTAGTTAGATCTCATGGAGGAGCAGGGGAGATACGACAAGTATTCCCAAGGGTTATAAGCTCAGGAGGAGTAGGACTGTAGATCCGAGCCATAACGGCCGTTGGATTTACATGTAGATTTCCATATCAGGGTTTCGTAGGTTGAAGTCCCATAAACCATGCGACGGGAATCATGATATCATGAAACACGAAGTCCCGAAAGCTAAGGGAATTGTGTGGGCCACAACGAAGTCAGCGAAGTGGACAGGTGGCACACTACGAACATGGAGTCAACCTCTGTTGACCATTTCCGAGTTTTGTGGGGTGAAGTCCCGAACTCATTGCATTAGGATTTGTGATATTGCAAAGTCCGAAGTGTCGATGAAGTGAAGTAGTGTTGAAAATTCAGAGCTCACGAGTGTATCGGAGTTTCGAAAAATCAGGATTCAGGAGTCGGGGAGACAAGTTTCTCGACATCGCGATCGCTGAAATCGCGATAGGAAAAATCTTGAAAGGAAAATGGAAAGGTCAGCGTTGACTGTTTCGGGTTTCAGGGATTCGAGAGACCAACGCTTGACCACTGGATTCGCAAAGTTGCGAAGTCCGATTTCCCAAGTGTAAAGAGGGGATCCCGTGAGAGTTTTCTGTGGGTGCAGATTTCCTGATAGGGAAATAGAAGAACCATTTGGAGTTCTTCGGGCCGTGGTAAAGGAAAGATCCTGTGTTGACATGGACCTTCTGACCTGCGGGTTATGGAGGGATCGTGCATCGGTGTCAAGTGGTATCAGAGCGCAGAAAGGTTATTTTCTTTCTGTAGCAGAGAAGAAAAAGAATTCACCATGCCACCAAGGAGAAGGGACAGGAAAACACCCAATCCACCAGAGGACAGGGAAATGCCGAGAAGAAGAGGTAGGTAGATGATAGATCCAACCATGGAGAGAGAGATGTGTGATCTATGAGCTAGAATCTAAGACATGGAGACAACTCAAAGACGCACAATCAGTGCGAGGGATCTTAGTGATTCTGAAAGAGAAGTTGAGGATGAACATGAAGAAGAAGTTGTGGCCGAAGATGCAGCAAATGAATTCTTGATCAGAGCTATTGCAAGAATGGGTGCAAGAGCGAAGATGGACATTCCTATTTATGAGGGAAATTTATATGCAGAGGAGCTTCTAGACTGGATTAGAGCTCTAGACACATACTTTGACTATGAAGACATTGAAGAGGACAAGAAAGTCAAGCATGCTGTCACTAGACTGAAGGGACATGCAACATTGTGGTGGGATGAACTACAAGATGACAGACGCTGCAAGGGCAAGTAGAAGATCAATAGCTGGGACAAAATGATCGCGAAGATGAAGGCAAAATTCATCCCCAGGGATTATCAAATTTATCTGTTCAGGAAAATGCAAAACCTGAGACAGAAGCTGATGACAGTGAAAGAATACACTGAAGAATTCTACAAGCTAAACATCAGAGCAGGTCATCGGGAGAGCGATGATGAAAAAGTTGCCAGATACATGAATGGCCTGAGATATGATATCCAGGATGAGATGAGCATGGTAACCATCCAAACGGTGGAAGATGCTTATCCGATGGCTCTAAAAGATGAAGAGAAGCTGAGCCGAAAGCAGGGTCAAAGAGGTCAAGGCAAAAGTCATCCCAGAGGCAAATTAGTTTCCCAGGAAAAATATCAGAAGCCCAAAGAAGACTAGAAGAAACCTCAGACTTGAACTAAGAGAGGTGGAACGTCACAGCGAGGGCAGCATACTGAACCAAGAGGAGATTATGATGACAATAACACTTTTCCTCGTACTAGAGGTAGAGGAAGAGGAAGAGGTGGAGTAATAACATGCTTCACATGTGGAAAGAATGGGCACAAGTCTTATAAGTGTCCAGATAAAAAGAAGGAGAGTGGAGAAGCTTACATCGCCAAAGCACATAGGCAGGATGTTGAGGCAGAGGATGCTGAAGGCCGAAGATCGTTGATGATGCGAAAATATCTTTTGACACCAGAGAAGGAGGTGGAGAGTTCATTCCAAAGGACCAAACTTTTCAGGACTTCTTGCAAGACCAAGGATAGGGGTATGCAAGGTCATCATGGACAGTGGTAGCACAGATAATCTCGTTTCTATGGAGATGGTAGAGAAGCTGGAGCTGGAGACGATTGATCATCCAAGCCCATATAGAGTTTCATGGCTACAAAAAGGACACCAGGTAACTGTCACTAAACAATGTTTGGTTGAATTTAAGATAGGAGGATATAATGATAAGATATTATGTGATGTCATTCCTATGGATGTTTGTCATCTATTGCTGGGTAGACCATGGCAATATGACAGGAATGTGATTCATGATGGGAGAATGAACACATACACCCTAGAGAAGAATGGGAGGACTCACATGTTACTTCCAATCAAGGATAAGGAGGTGAAACCGGAAGTAAGCAACACTGTACTTCTCATGAGTGGGAAGGAACTTCTTACAGAGGTTAAGAAGAAGGAAGAACCGCAATTCATTGTGGTCAGGAAACTGAAGATTGTTTTGACCAACACAAGAGTGGATGATTTACCAGAAGAGATTCAGGAACTTCTGGAAGAGTTCGCTGATATAGTAGTGGAAGAACTACCTCATTCATTTCCACCGATCAGAAGTGTGAGTCACCATATTGATCTCATACCAGGAGCCAGTTTTCCAAATAAATCTGGGTACAGATTAACGCCGCAAGAGAATGAAGAGGTCAAAAGACAAGTCCAAGAGTTGTTGGACAAAGGGTTGGTCAGAGAAAGCTTGATTTCGTGTGTTGTTCCAATTGTACTCAGTCCGAAGAAATATGGAGGTTGGAGGATGTGTACTGACTCGAGGGAGATTAACAAGATAACCATCAGGTACATATTTCCATTGCCAAGGATGGATGATCTGATGGATTGCTTGAGTGGAGAAAAGTATTTTTCAAAGATTGATTTGAAAAGTGGTTATCATCAAATCCGCATGAGAGAAGGTGATGAGTGGAAGATAACATTCAAAACCAATGAAGGGTTGTATGAATGGCTTGTTATGCCATTTGGCTTAACAAATGTGCCGAGTACCTTCATGAGGTTGATGAACGAGTTCATCAAAATATTTGTCATTGTGTATTTGGATGACATACTGATCTACAGTAAAACAGTGGCAGAGCATTTGAAGCATTTGGCTATAGTGATGCAGAGATTACAGCAGGAGAAGCTGTTGATAAACATGAAGAAATCCTCATTCATGAAGACATAGCTCATTTATTTGGGATTTGTTATTTTGGAAAATGAGTTGAGGATGGATCCAGATAAGGTAGAGGTAATCAAGAATTGGCCATCACCGAAGAATATCTTTGAGGTGAGAAGTTTTCATGGATTGGCTAGTTTCTACCAAAAGTTCATCAGGAATTTCAGTGGAATTAGTGCAGCGATGATGGATACAGTGAAGAAAAGACACAAATATTTTCACTGGACAGAAGAGGCTGAGAGAAGTTTCAATCTGTTGAAGAGGAAGATCACAGAACAACCAGTTTTGGTGTTACCGTATTTCCGAAAGACATTTCAAGTGAAATGCGATGCAAATGGGTTTGCAATAGGGGAAGTATTGAGTCAAGAAGACAGGCCAATAACATACTTCAGCGAGAAGCTGAATGAAGCGAAAGTGAAATAATCCACTTATGATAAGGCGTTTTATGCTATTATTCAGGCATTGAAGAAATGGAGGCATTACTTGATCCCAAAAGAGTTAGTCCTATACAGTGACAATCATGCACTGCAGTTTGTGACTCAACATGAAAAGTTGAATCAGAGACATGTTAAATGGGTTGAGTATATGTAGAACTTCACTTTTGTGATTAAACATATTTCTGGTATTGCTAACAAAGTTGTTGATGCTTTGAGCAGGAAGTGTTTGCTATTGCAGGAGTTCAGAGTCAAAACGTTGGGTTTTGATCATCTCAGGGACATGTACATAGATGATTCGGATTTTAGGGAGGCGTATGAAGCAGCTGGGAATCCAATTCTCAGGGATAGAAGTCAATGGATAGAATACATGATCCAGGAAGGATTATTGTTCAAGGGTAATCAACTGTGTATTCCGAAATTCTCCATGAGGGAGAATTTGCTGAAGGAGAAACACAATGGAGGATTGGCCGGACACTTTGGTCATGACAAGATGTTCACAAAGCTGAATGAGTCATATTTTTGGCCGGGAATGCGAGCAGAAGTTAAAATATTCGTGGACAGATGCAAAATTTGCCAGCATTCAAAGGGGAGGAAGTAGAATGCGGGTTTTTATCAACCATTGCCCATACCAGAGAGGCCATGGGATGAAATTAGCATGGATTTCATATTGGGGTTGCTAAGAACACAAAGAGGTTCCGATTCAATCTTTTTGGTGGTGGATAGATTTTCCAAGATGACACTCTTCATTCTATGTCAAAATACCAGTGACGCAACTCACATTGCGAATCTATTTTTCAAATAAGTCATTCGACTTCATGGCTTACCAAGAAGCATAGTTTCGGATCGAGACACCAAGTTCATAGGGAACTTTTGGAGGACCTTATGGAAGAAGTTGGGAACTAACTTGTCGTTCATTTCAGCTTATCATCCTCAGATAGATGGACAAACAAAAGTAGCGAACAGAAGTCTGGGAGACTTGCTGAGAAGCTTGGTGACAGATCACCACAACCAATGGGACAACATATTACCACAGGCAGAGTTTGCTTATAATGACTCAATTAATAGGAGCACATGGAAAATTCCATTTCAGATTGTCTATGGCATGCAGCCGAGAGGAATTTCTGGATTGAGGGATTTAGAACAGACTGCGACTAGGAGCGCTAGTGCAGAATATTTCACAGAGGCGATGAAAGAACTTCACAATCAGGTGAAGCAACGACTGTTGAGTTCAAGCCATGAGTATAAGCGTAGAGTAGATTAGCACCAAAGACAACTTCAATTTGAGGTTGGTGATTTGGTTCTAGCACATTTAAGGAAAGAAAGGTTCCCGAGAGGAACATATAATAAGTTGAATATGAAGAAAATCAGACCATGTAGGGTCTTAAAGAAATTTGGGGCGAATGATTACGAGATTGAATTACCCGATGGGATCGGAATTTATCCGATATTCAATGTCTCAGATTTGTACCCATATAAATATGAGGAAGTAGGAATAGGAAATGAGAAACCAATGATTCAGTGGACAAAGCATATGCCAGTTGAAGATAAGCCACAGATGGAGTGCATACTGGACAAAAGAGTAAGCAAGAAGACCAGGCGAAATAAATATTTTGAGTATTTGGTCAAATGGAAGGGCCATCCAGTTGAAGATGCCAGCTGGGAGACTAAAGAAGAGATCCATAAGCATGGACAGACCATGCGTGAGCTCATGGATAGGAGCCCATGAAATTTTTCAAGCCGGGGAGTATGATGCAGGAGCATCTCAAGCGAGCCAGCGCGGGAGAAAAAGACAGTTGGACAAGCACCAACACAAATTTTGAAATTGATGTTCCATCTTAAATAAGATAATTAAGAAAGAACACCTTTGTAGTCTTATGTAGTCTTATGTAGTCCCATAGTCTTATGAGCATCGTGAACTTATGTCAATACCATGCTGCCTGAGTCTCATCATTTGTTGTGCTATTGTCCAAGGGAATGTTTTACCAAGCCTGAGTCATCCCCTTTTTAGTTTGTCTCTTTCCCTCATGCCTGACCATCTTGAAAGTACAATCAAGTCTTTGTTCGAAATCAATGAAGCCTTCAGTCTGATCATCAAGATCCTCTAGTCCATGCCCGATGAGCTGTCGAAGACCTCTGGGTAGTGAAGTCGTACACTCATATTACACTCCTTCCCAATTCTTGAATATTTTGAAGTTGTTGCTCGAGCTCTGAAGACCTCATCTCCAGCCATCAGGCCTTATTCAATTTTAGAAGATGGATACTATACATGTATATCTTTTTGATTTCGAGATGTAGATCCACTGTGTATTTCTCGCGACTACACTTTATATAGTTATATGACATGGATCTGTAGTGTATTTGATTGGCAACCATGATTTTATTTCATCCCGAACATGGGTATTCCCACCTCGGTGAGACAATTGTTATTTTGTAGATGGTACCTCCGGAATTCTGGTCCATGGGCTCATTGGTTTGGTATGTTGATAAAGATTGATAATGTATTTCGACCATCATATGCTCTTCTGACCTCACACATTAGGGGGCATCTGTTATAACCCTAATTTGCACCAGACATGCTTACCTAGCATCAGGCCATCTCATATTCCTTCTTTTCGAAGCTAATACTGAACAACTCTTCTTAGAAACACCCTTTTTAAAGGCCCATGTGCCCTTCTCTACTACAGCCAGCGTGTACACTCTAGCTGACCCACTACAGTCCGCGTGTACCTACAAAATCACAAAAATGGAAAGTTGCTGACAGAACACACAATTTTGGGTAAGTTAACTAAAAATTTGAACCATGCATGGCCATTCACTCGACCAAATACCTAGCTCCTTCTAGCCTATAAAAGAAGGGGTAGGGGTCCCATTTGAAAGGAGGAAAATCATAGTAAAAAAACTCTACCCGAATTAGCATTCCCTTGGCCTCAACCTTTTGCAACTATTGTGTGAAGAGAAGCATATACAGAAGCAGTTGGAGCACAGATGAAGAGGAGCCCAAGGCCATATTCAAGGAGCAGTGGCCGATCTCACTATTGTAAGGTATTCTTGTGAGATTAATAAAATAAGTACTTTTCCCATCCCGCCATATGAGGTTTCTATTGTTTGAAAATTGATTATATGTTGATTAAATATCTAACCCATTAGTTCATAGATCAAATGCATGTGGAGTTCTTTATTTGTCTTTTGTGAATGCAGGTCAGCATTGGGAGGAGTGTTGTAGTCAAAGAGAGACCAAGCGTGAAAAAGGATCAACATCAAACACGGAAAATAAGGTACGTCAAGTTGATCTTTTTAACCTTGTATTTGCATATGAATAATGGGGTTTAGGCATGGGATGATGGTAGAAATTAGGAAGCTTTAGGTCATTTCTGCATGCATGATAAAACCCTTAGTGCTAGTCTGTAGGAGGGATTTCCCACCCACAACAAGTGTGCTCATCATATTATTTTTTATTTTTAAATGCAATACTCACCTAAAGTTCTCTGAAGTGATCAACACCATTTCACTCTTTTTCTTGTGATAAAATATTGTTGTATATTTTTCTTACATTTGTTTTAGAGGGATTTTATAATGAAGTTGAGCATACATTTATTTTGATATTGATGCCTTTCTTTATCATTTTACTGTTAATAATCTATGTCATCCATTTCCAAGAAAATGTTGCACTCAAGGAGAAATCTAGTTATCAAGGACCAATTTATATAAAAACTAAAGAAATAAAAGGTTTGTGGTTTGTCATTTATCATTCTCCCATTTGAAATTCTAGTCCAAGAACATCAACTACATATTTCAGAAAATCACAGAAGAGTACCACCTCTTTAAAAATGTAGGGGGATTTATCCTCATGAGGTTGTTGTTGAGATTTTGAACAATTTTAACATCAACATTTTTGGTGACCGTACTGGGGACGATTTATTTTCAAGGGTCTTTTCTTTAGATCTGATCGAGGAACCATAGTCTCCATGGTTCAAAGTTTCGAAAATGATATTCAAGAAGACTGCTACTTGTTCTAGATGCACGAGGTTTATAAAAATATTATTCAAAGATATTTGAATGAACTCAAACATAATGCTCCTAGATATTTGGGCACAAATTATATATCATAATCTTTGAAGAGCCAAGAACCATCAAATATTCGAGAGATTGAACTCCCTAGCAACTCCATTGGAAAGATTCCAGAATCTCAAGAAAATCCTCATGGCAACTCCACCAAAGAATTTTGTTCATGTCATGATGCTCCTTTACCTTCTCCACCATCCCCATCTTTGGCATTTCAAGACGCAACAAAAAGGAGAGGTACCCAAAGAAGGAAATGAATGCATATAATCCCTTTAAATCTACAAGGAGTAGATTATCAAATGACGAACATTTCTATTAAAAAAATCCCCACATTCTTTGGGAGTACTTAAGAGGATTCAAAGCACCATTTGTTTAAATTCAAAAGAACATGCGATGTTTTCAATATCTCTAAAGATAATATTACACGTCGATTATTTGCACAAAATCTGCATGGGAATGCTCATGAATGTTTATTTTCATTTCTTTCTGGGACCATTACCATTTGGGATGTGTTAGTACTTAAATATAACCTGTCAAATTTTTTGATCTTTCACCAAGTTTCTTAAGAAGTTTTCAACTTCTAGTAGCACCTCCCATACAAAAAAAAATGAATTCTCTACTGGAAGTTCCAATAATGAAATTGGTTCATCGATTTGCATATTTCGGGTGCCCATCTTGGAAAAAGGGAATATAGGTTTTATTTGGCATCATATCAATATGTTTATTCTCCTACTTGGACAACCTAATGCTCAATCATCAAGCAAAAATCTTGGTCAACATTTGGTAAAAAATGCAGAAATTTCATGTACATGATTGTTTTAGAGGTAATCTTCCAGTGCATTTTATGAGCAAATGGGGCCGAATTTAAAAAATCCATGACATGGGTTTTTCTTAGAACAGGCCCAATCAGGTGCCATTTAAGAAATTTCCAGAAATACAAAACCGTTTAGGAGATGGGTGGATCTTTGAGATGGATTTTTCTAGATTTCTTAGAGTTCTATTTCCTAGAAAATGCCCAGTCAACATAGCATTCACCTCATCTATTTGACTTGGGGATCAAATCTATCTTCCTCCATGATCATTTGAGAAAACATATAAAGGATGGGTGAATTGATTTTATATCCACCTATTAAGGGATCATGAGTTGGTTGTAGATCCATATTTCTAGAGGCATAGGAGTGATTATTTCCATATTTCTTGCATTACATCAGAAACTGATTTTATAGATAAGATTAGTTTCCTAAAATATGGAATAATGTATTTTCTATAAATACTATGATTTTGAATGTAGAATAGATCTCTTCCTTTTGAAAGGATGTGGGGGGTTCGATTCTAGGTTTTTGACCATTGGTTTGAAAGATATATTTTATATGCAGAATTGCAGACTTAATGCATATGTCTCATTATTGAAGAAATCCCGTGAGTTCAATATTAGATTGTGTCTCTTTTGTTCACACCCTTTTTAGTTATTATTTGTATGAGATTATTTTTGATGTAGAATACATTAATGGTCTATGAATTATAGATTATTGAATAGTAAAGCCTAACTATAATTGCCTAGTTTTCATAAGTTTCATTCAAGTATTTTAGTTCATAATTAGAAATATTTTCTAGTTATAGAATATTCGACCGTGTGAATGTATTAATTGAAAAACTAGTGAGATTGATTTATTCATATATGTGTTTCCCCTTTCTTTTGTATTTCACTCTTTCTGTAGGATAATGAAGCAGATGTTTTGGGTGATGTACTAGAGGAAGCATTTCTACCTTTTATTCTTAAGAGTGGAGATTTTCAGGTTTTTACCATGAATCACAAGAAGACTCTGTAAGGTAGCTAGAGAGGTAGTGGGGGGGCCCAGAGGGCCCATAGTGATAATAGTGGAGGTCATTCAATGTAAGGTGGACTAGGTCCACTATATTATTAAATAATGCCCACTATGGTAGTAAGATATAATAAATGGGTAATTAGATATAATAAATGTAAGAGGACTTCTTAGAAGGTTCTATTTATAGAATATTCCTCCTCTAGAATGTTCTTAGGTGATGGTAGCACTATATAAAGGGGTTCAAGAAATGTAATGAGACATGAAGAGATGTATTGTATTTGGAGTTGAAGCTCATTAGGAGGTTTCCCCCTCGAAGAGGCAAGTGAACAGAAGAGGATCCCTTCCATAATAGGATCCATTGTATGGTGTTTCCCTACCTCAAGGGTTTGGTAATAATATTGTGTGGTTTCTTCTATCTTGCTTTGTGGATCTATTGTGTATTCAGTAATTGTGGTGATTATATTTGCAGATCTGGTATAGGTACTTAACATGTATAGATTTTATTTGATGAATCTACTCCACCTTCTGTAGATAACATCAATGTCCCACATCAAGAGCTCGTTACTAGCGTTCAGTCTACATATTCTACAGTGGTATTATTCATTCCAGATTCTGCTATGACCCTTTTCCACTATGTGGATGGATCTTCTTATTTGGATCCACATGATAGGTGTCAGTCTTTGGAGCATCATTTGGAGTTGGTTATTGGGTTCCAAAAT
>ML792313.1:382525-416606 GCA_009831015.1 Picea engelmannii | reverse complement strand
AGGCACAGGGGAAGTGTCATCATCGTCTTCTTGAATATCCTCAGAGATGGCCATAAAGAGATTTTGTTCCTTACATTTGTGGCCTGGGAAATATTTGTCATCACAATTATAACAGAGGCCTTTGAGTTGGCGTTCAGCCATTTAAGCCCGGGTCAATTTTTGGATTTTTAATGGGGCGGAGGGAGTAGTGGGGTTTACTGGTTTAGGGCGTGGGATAAAGGAAGGCTTACGGTTTTGAGAGGAAACAATTTGTTGTGCTTCTTTAGCTTTCTTGGTAGCCTCCACCCAAGTCATAGGTCGAGCCATGAGGACATGGGCCCTAATCTCCTCCTTGAGGCCATTGATAAAGCACTCTTGAAAGAAAGCATCAGTCATGCCCTCTGTTCGAAAAGCCAGACGCTCAAATGCAGCTATGAAGTCTTCGACTGTGCCTGATTGCTTCAATTTTTTCAAATGGCCCAAATGGTTGGTGTCAATGTCAAAGCGTTCATAAAGCTCAACAATAAATTGGGTCCAAGCAATATATCCTTGACGGGAAGTTTTTCTCCATTGCCACCATTGCCAGCGTTCTTGATCTAGATGGAGAACACCATACCGGAGTTTGGCCAAGTCATCTGTAATGTTGTAGAGAGAGAAATAATGTTCCATTTGTGTGACCCAACCAGTGGGGTCTGAGCCATCAAATTTGGTTACATCCACCCGCGGAAGGCGTATGTCTCTTTGAAAGTGATGTGGTTGAAAGGAATGGGAAGAAGTTTCACCTTCAGTCTTTTTATGTGCATCATATAAAGAGTCATCGAGAGGGATTTTGAGTTTGGTGCAGAGTGATACAAAGACAGATTCAAGTTCATTTTTGAATTCCTCCATTGCGGACTGCACGGCTACATGAACGGATGCATTTATGGAGGTATTTATGGAGGCATCACGGGAGGCAATAGTAGNACTGATTTGTTGCACTTCTTGTTGGGTCTTAAGGAAACCAGATTCCAAGGTGTTGATGCGAGAATCTAGTTCTTGGCTACGGGTATGGGCCATGATGATGGGTGAACTGGAAAGGGAGTGGGCAAGGTTAGAAATTTTTTGCAGAAAAAAGATATGGATGAATGTGACAAGGGGAAAGAGATGAGTCTAATGGAATAGGTCTCAAATAATGGTGAAAAAATGGGAGCGGGCGGGGTCAAATTTTTTTTCCGAAAAATGATATGGATGAATGTGACAAGGGGGAAGAGATGAGTCTAATGGAATAGGTCTCAAATAATGGTGAAAATTTTTCCAGACTTTTTTTTTTTTTTTTTACAGCTGCGGGGTTATACTTTGGTCTGAAGAATGCTACAGTGCTGAAATCCCCAAATTCTAAACCAGAGAGTATTTACTTAGCAACACCAACACAGATGCACGTCAATAGATCTCGCTAGTTTAGTTTGTTTATGGTGTTGTTTACGTTCCCGAAGGGTTAGGTATTCAAGGGTTCTACAGACAAGGGTTTGCCCTGTGCTATAGCTCTCTGATATATGTGTGGGGTCCAACAGTAGTACTCAGCTCAATATCTCAGGGCACTAACTAAGGAGGATAGACCGTACCCTTAGCTGTACTACTCGACTACCCAGGTACTAGAGAGTATCTTCCTGAGTGTTGTTCTCGGTGACACTATAGCAGTCCGACGACCGATAGGTTTATCTAAAGAGGGCTTCAGGGAATCTAGGCTGATCCATACACAGGTGTTGTCTGATGCGCTACCACTCGAAGGGGTACCAACAGGGGTTACAAGGGTGGACAACAGATGTGCGCTTAAGAACCACTTGTATTTCCTGCATGTATGAATCCCTCAACCTCGGGTTTATGCGCGTAACGACAAATCTCTGTGGCTTAAAGACGCCGGAATACATCTCTACCCTGAAAAAAAATACCCACAATTTCTGCCAAGGAAAGTGCTCTGATACCACTTGCAAGATACTAGATATATAAAATATGCAGATCAGAAATGAAATGCTAGAAATGACAGAATAACAGTAAAATATCCAACATAATCTTCACAATACACAGAAATGATATACGAAATAGAAACAGAAACAACACTTGATTCAGATAGCAATGTTCACAGGCCTCTTCGAGGGGGCAACCTCCAGTCGAGTAGCGCTCTGTTACAATAATCTCCAAGCTAGGGTTTTCATACCCTCGACCCTTATTTATACTAAATGTGTCTATTAAGAGAAGCATCTAGAGGAAGATCCTTCTAGAAGTGGAAGCTTCTATTAGGTATTCTTACATCCGCCTTATTCTATTTTATTGAAAGGTCTTATTAATATTGACCTTTATTACATCCGAATACATTGATCTACCTATGTGCGGGTTAGGACCTTAACAGTGGTTTTCCTAGGAGATAGAATCATAGTTCATATTTATATTTCATGAGCTAACAATGAACAGATCCATCCCCTGAGCAAGAATTCTAGATTATATGTTTGTTGTTCATTTTTTTCTTTATGAATTTTGAATTGTGTGTGTGGAGTGTTATTTGAAAGGGGTGAAACAAAGTATTTGGTTTCGAAAGTGTTTTATTACATAGACTATACTCAACAGACATAGACAATTATCTGTTATTGGTACATACAATACATCAACTCTATTGATTATGAAACCAGATTCACATATTAAATGATTGCAATTTACTGAACATATAATTGCACCAACATTTTGGCGCCATTGTCGGGGAGTTGTAAATGGTAATAAATAGTGTTTGTATTAGATTTATTTTATGGTTTTGGAGTGGTTTTAAGGATGACCTTAGGACTGGGAGAAGATGGTAAGACGTGAGGGAAGATCCCACACATCCCCTTTAGTGGGGTTGCTCCAAATTCAGGTTGTCCTCTTACCTTTAGTAGTTGAATTTTGTGTGAGTTAGTATTTAGATATTATTTTTGATGCATAAACATAGAGATAGAAAAGGTAGATTTTTACATCTAAAATTGCAGAAAATTCAAGAAAACCCCCCAAAGTTACAGAAAAATCAAGAAAAATCCCCCATACTAACTCAACTAATGTTTGTGTGGGAAAAATCCTCAGAGGGGAGAGTTCAAAGGTAGTAATTGAAACTACAACCAAATGTCCCAAATATGAAGCTATTGTTCAAATTGAAAACATAGTACAACAAGAAAGAAGGGAAGCATTGATGACCCAATCAGAAGGAAAAGCTAGAAAATAGACAGAGGTAGTGGTAGAAGAGGTTGAATCTTCCATTGGAGAAACAAACAAAGTGTTGGAACAGTTGGATATACCAACCAACTCAGTGGTTGAACCATCACTTAGTGGGGATACATCACCAACAATGTATAACATGCTATTTGGAGATATGGCGCATGAAGAGGGAAATGAAAACAACGAAACAAAGACATTTGGATTCCCAATATTACACATTAATAGAGATGTTTCTATGAATAATATTTCGCTGCCATCACTACCTCACTTCCATGGTATGTCACCAAAAGGTACCAATTCATTTTTTTTTGAATTTGATATACTATGTAGGAGTTATAATTACATTGTTAGTGTACAAAAACTAAAACTCTTTCCAGCCAAACTTAAAGACTCAGCATTAAGGTGGTTTATGAGCCTAGGAGAAAACACTATCTTATCTTGGGATGGTATGAAGGAGACCTTCCTCCAGAAATATCAAGACTACTACATACCTAGGGATGCTAGGAATGACATATTTAAAATGCAACAGTCTGAGGAGGAAAGTTTGGAAGATTACCTAGAAAGGTTCCTATATAACTATCAGAAGACGATTTTTTTTTCCTTAGACACAGCAACAATTAGGACCATATTCATTAAAGGTATAAGGGATGGATTTATTGAGGTACTAAACCTCATGAGTTTTGGGGATGTATATCAGAATTTGTTTGCAAACATTGCAAAGTATTGTAAAAGGTACTCTCACAGCAAAGCCAAAACAGGAAAACGTGTAAGGGATCCTATAGATAGAACTACCAAACCTGATCCAGGAGGTGTTACAAGGATAAAATTAGGGAATCTACTTGAAAAATTCAAAATAGACATCCTAAATACAATCAACATCTAGTTAGACACTATGAAAATAAAAAAGAAACAATAAGAAGACAATGCTACTTTAGCAATTTTCTGTCCTCGGTGCAGGAAGAAGCACCCTGAAAAATAATGTTCTATTAATGTTATTGAAATCTGTGGCCTTTGTATAGAGGATCACCCTATCAATGAGTGCCCTTATTTACCTAGAATAAAATCCATTTTCATTGGAGGGGGAGAACCTCAGGAAACATCATATCCCCCTAAGAGAGCATGGAGACAACAAAATTCTAACATGTTTTACAACCCTACACATAATACCCACAACAACAATGGATTCCTCCAATGCCTTATTCTCAATGGAAACAACAAAAACAACAATTCCAACCTTGGAAACAAGGATGAAGAATAAATCCACCTTCTTTACTTCCACCTTCCCAACTGCAACACCAACTCATCTTGCCTTTGAACCCAAATCAACAACAACAAATGCAAGTTGCACCTAATCCAAACCCCCCTTGGCCTACCCTTATTCATGCACAACCCATACCTAATCCAAACAATAGACCTACTCAACCTTTTTGATGCTTGAATCCGTTAGGATCGAAATGAAAAACTCACGAGGATGCAAATCCTCCTACTTTTTTATAGAGGTGGTACTCCTCTATCCAAGATTTGTGAAATGTGGGACTTTTAAAGAAGTCCATCAATGCAAAGTAAAATGGATAGACAAGAAAATGATTATTTATTTATTTTAATTTTTTTATTTAAAAATATAGTTCCTGATAATGGACCAGGAAACACACACATTCATACATTTAAAGCAAACAAACAAAACTTCCTCACATCCATCATAATAGGGCTAAATATTTATGATCACATAAAAATTAAAAGAAAATGATCTACATGCATAAGAGAGCTTTGAAAAAGTGATACATGGGAATCTCAAATGAAGATAACGATAGATCAACCTCAAATACTTTATATTTAG
Source organism: Picea engelmannii (assembly GCA_009831015.1). Lineage (NCBI taxonomy): Eukaryota > Viridiplantae > Streptophyta > Pinopsida > Pinales > Pinaceae > Picea > Picea engelmannii. The sequence continues at coordinate 411,574 of ML792313.1, read as the reverse complement.
AAAAAACTGGGTTACAAAGTACAATCGATATTGTTCCCAAAATAGCTCTCTTGGAATTTCTAAAAAATATATAGTTCAATACATATTCTATGAAATTAAAATGTGTTTGTCATAATGAATGGGATTGGGGCTCTTGTGTACCATAAAGAAAATATTTATAATAATGAAGTTCGTATAAAGAATAAAGTGGGTGACAGAAGACAACAAGACCCGATAAGAAGAAAAAGAAAATTATCAGTCTTTGGTTAAACCTTTCTATTTAAAGAGGTGGAGTAACTGGATGAAGAGATTGATAAAGACAAAAATATGTGATCAATATGAACTTACTATGATGGTATCTCATGGTGTGTCACTTGCTTGCTAATGTCCTTTTATGGCTTTTCTCGATGGTTACATGAACTGTCTCAACCGTCTTTTTCCCTTCATTGATAAGTTTGTGGATAACGTTTTTAAACCACTCCTCGTTGTAACTCCTCATTAGCACCACGTTGATTTCATGCTATATTTTTATATTGAAGAGCTCACCTTCCAAGTCCCATATATCAATATAAATTTCCCGCAAATATTCTTCAATATCTTTATTTTTAATCGAATAATCAACTAGCTAGTTTTCCACATCATCTTCACTATACTCAAGAATGTCATAGAAATTTTCAAATGATAACCCTTTAAAGATCTCAACTTTCTCATCAAATTCTTGCTTGGTTAAGAACAATGAGTTGAGTATCAGTTTGGGGTCTTGGACCTCATTGGTTCTACCAGCTAGATCTATCTTAGTTAGCTTCTTGAATAATTATTTTCTTCTAGTTATGGCCTGGCTTCATGCTTGGACAATAATATTCAGGTTTTTAACCTTTTCCTTCCAGTATGCATTTAGTTGTTTTATCTGTTTCAGAGAAGGGAGATCCTCCTCTCTTCTTCTTAACTCAGTCAAATTAGTAACTTTAAAACCAAATGGTACAACCGCATCGAGGTATAAACCTTCCTCATTTTTCAAATCTACCTATAGATATTCATGAAAAGCATGTGCTCTCGTTCCAAAAGAGACCATGTTGTTTGACATCTCCCAAGATTCTATAATTAGTTCCATTCTTTTCCTGATATTGTTTCCACATAGCCATAGGATGATGTGAGAAGGGTTTCCGATCCTTTTAATTTTTCCATAGGTGTGGTAGGCCCAATCATTGCTAAAGGGATAGCAAGTATTGGAATAGGAATTAAAGTTTCCTCCAATTCCTTGTTTCGCTCCTTTAACCTGAAATTCTCTGCTTCAAGGCCTCCAATAGAATTATCTAGAGAATATCCAGTTGCTCGATGAATTTGGGAAATTTGGGAAGGTCTCATGTTCTGTAGGTTAATCTCTGAATGAGATTTCCCTTTTTTATTATTTACATCTCTTTTCTCAATAATCAAATTTTTGGATTCGCTATAAAAAACAACACTCTGAAATACAAAAGAATCTTCTTTGTCGAAGGTCTCGGTCTCAATTATTTCCATCTGAGGGTTCTGGTGAGAAGTGTTCTCTAGCTAGTCAACATTGGGGAACACTTTCTCGACGTTAATTTCAAGTTCCATATCCTCGAGGGAGAGATTATGGATGTCACTTTCACCTCGAGGTCCCTCCTCTTCTTGCACAATGTTTTTTCTTTTCTTCCTCAAGGGAAGTTTATGAGAAATTTAAATTTTGTTTGAAGGAGGGTTCTTATCTCCTCCTCCTCTTGAAGAACTATGGGTTACTTTCTTAATTTGGTGTGCCGTTGGAGCATTGCTCTGAGATGTTGTACTTTTTGGAGTGATAGTCGGGGATTGGGCACTTTTCTCAGCTGGACCTTTTCCTCTCTGCTTTAATGACTCATTGGTGCTGAGTATCATTTCTAGGTTGTTGGTGTCATGAGTGAGAGTTATTGAGGCATTGTCTATATCTTCATTCAGAATGGAATTAATGAAATAATTGTTGAAACCAACAACCAATATATGTTCTACAAAAATACCACTAGGGTCGAACTCTTTTACTTGTTCAAAATATTTTAAATTGAGTCTGGGAAGTGGCCCGCGAATTCATCAATCTTGTTCATATTTATAAATATGAAATGCTCAACTTTCGAGGGAAGAGGTATGACTTGATATTTTCTCTTTTCATGGAAAAAATGAAACCAATAGTTGTACTACCTTGCTATTTCAACAACAAACATTTTGTCAGATATGTGGCACAGAAGGAAGGAAGGATTTTCCTTGGACCCAAAAATCCTTATAATGTTATAATTCTCCATTTTTTCTAGTGTCCCCTTACTATCCAGGAACTTACTCGCCTAGTTAGACATCCGGGGAGGGTCATTTCCAAACAAAAAATCTTTAAAAACTGAGACAAAATCATTAAATAATTCATAAAAATGTTGGGAGGCCTTCTGCCTCCATAATGTTTGATACTAGAAGGTTAATGGGTCTAATTCACAGTTTACCTTCTTGCACACAGATAATATCAGGAACTGATAAAAATGAACTATCACAAAAATCAAATAACATGACATAAATAATTTCTTCTCCTTCTTGTATTGTGACAATTGGGAAGATATTTCAATGGAAATCAACTTACTCGAATCGAAGACGGCCTGCTCTTTGACCATAAAATATAGAATGTAAAGAATCATCCACGAGATGCTGGATGCATTTTCTTGTCCTGTCATCCTCGTAAATCCCATGCAATTTCCTAGAAAGGATTTTTGAATGAGCCAACCTGCAATCTTGTGATATCCTCAGGGACTGCTGCTGGGTTCTCTAGGAATTTAGGTAAGAGGTACAATCCATTGTCATTCTTATTTAAGAACTCCCTACAATCTTCACCCTTGAAGGTGAGTGTTGGCTCGGGAAGTTGCAACATCTTACAGAATACCTGAGGCGATAGAGAGACAGGGGAATGGTCATGTAACTGAATGATCCACTGGCTTGGAATATATCTCTCAGCGCACCAGGTGACCAACTCCTTACATTCAAAGACTTATGGGACACAACCTGCGTGCACAATTCCACATGTCCATATTACTTCCTTCTGGGAAGAAGGGGATGAATAATAGGAATATTCCCTGGACCACTGAAAACTATGATCCTCGTGCCCGAAAATATTTAATGTATCTCCATAGAACTATTTTCAAGTTGCTGCCATAAGTTGATGAGAATGTTCCCTTGTTCCAAATTATGTTAAAAATGAACGCTGGAGGGGATAATATAATCCTATGTAAGTCCTATTTTAATGCGTTTTAATAGGAGATATCCTCAAGACTTTCTCTTATTAATGACCATCCTTTCAAACCTATATGGTAAGTTATTAGAATTAAAAGCATAATAAATGTTCATTAGGAAGGGCGCAAGAGTGGCAGGGACGAACAAGAGAAAAATGTGATTTGAGACTTTTTGTGAACCTAGGAACTCATGAGTCTGCAATGGTATGAGGTGCGAAATTGGTTAAGTATGGAATGACGCGGTGGTCAAATGGACTCATGTAGGTGGAATGAAACTTTGGAAGTTCGGGGAGTTTAGGGATCAAAATGTAGATCGTAGAACTTTTCAGTGCAATGAGTCTATCATGAAACATAGGAGCATGAAAGCTCGATCCCGCCAACCCAAGAACCCACGATCGTAGAATCAAATAAGTATGGGACAACACAATGTTCGGTCAGACTCATGATGTGAATTTATAGATGGAGATGAGACACCGTAATTCCACCAACCTAGGAACCTGCCGTCTAAAAATGTGACTAAGTGTAGAACTAGAAAGGGATAGTAAGAGGGAAAAAAGAAAAGGGAAAAAACTGGTAAATGTAGAAGAGGGAAAAGAAAGGGAGAAATGGATTCGGGAGAATAGAAAAGGGAGGGAATTTTTGGAAGTGGGAAATGACCTCAACAACAAGCTCCAACTATGGGATGATGACCCCCTATGGCTTTTCAAGAATCCAGAATCTCTCGTGACCAGGTGCTTCTACCCATTGGGATATGGTGTTAGATTAAGAATATACAAACTAGAAATAAAATTATGTACAATGATAATGAAAAAGTGCCAGGAGAAGAAACCGAAGATTTTTCCCGTTGACATGCAACATTAACCTTTTTCCTTTCATGTCTTGGAGAATATTTGAGTTGAATCCCAATATCTTTTCAATGACATAGGATTCAATCCAGAGTGCTTCGAACTTTGTGTGCATCTATGGATTTTCCTTGGCTTTTTTCCAAAGCAGTACCAATTATCCCTTTTGAAAGTTCTTCATAGTTATGCTTTGATCAAAATATTTATTGGTGCTTTGCTGCCTTTGAGAATTTTGATTCAGGGCCTTTCTTCGTTCCTCTTCTAGCTTCAACAATTTATTGATCCTTTTTTGGATAGGCGAAGTGTCTTCCGTATATTCAGTATTAATCACGAAGATCAATGCATCAAGATCAAGGTTAATTGACATTTGTTTCTCTTTCCCATAAGCCAAAATATACAGAGACATTCCGGTACTATCCTTCGGGGTTGTCCTTCTTGCCCATAATGCTTTTTTCAGCTTTAGATGCCAATTCCTCTGGTTGCTATCAACAATTTTCTTAAATATTTACACAAGTGTTTTGTTCGTGGATTCATCAAGGCCATTTCCTTGTGGATAATAATTCGAAGACTGACCCATGATGATCCCATATTTTCCATAAAACTCCGTGGACTTTGAAACAATGAAGATTGAACCATTATCCATGATAAATTTATTAGGGACACCAAACCTCAACAAAATGTTGTTCTTGAGGAATCCAATCAATTCTTTGGCATCAGGTTTCTTTAGCACCACCGCTTCTCGCCATTTTTTGAAATAATCGGTAGTTGTTAGAATGTACATGTTCCCCTTGCTATATTTAAGATTAATTGGCCCAACAACATCAAGTCCCCATTGGGAAAATGGTTTTTCTACCACAATCGGCTGCAGAGGCATCACAACTTTCTTCATTTTTCCTGAAAACTGCTGGCATGAAAAACATCTCCTTATTGTGGCATACGAGTCCTTGAAGATTGACGACCAGTAAAATTATGCTCTAATTATTTTGTGGGTAGTTGCAATGGGTGAAAAGTGTCCACCGCATATTCCCTCGTGGAATTCTTTGATCAGTCCTTGAGCTTGGTTCTCATCAACGCATCTCAACAGTATGCTATCAAAATTTCTTCTAAAAAGTATGTCAACAATCAACACATATTGGTTCACCTTCATATTGAGTGTCCTTCACTCCTTGGAACTCATTGTAATAGGGAATTTCCCAGACCTTAAATAGAATATGATATATCCGTACCATTCTGAATCAGCTCATGGTTCCCCAATTGAGATTGGAATCATCCCATCTACTGAGTCCCCATTCACAATAAGATTTCATAATCCTTGTCCTTTTATTTCCTTCAATTGTTTAATATCGCTATCATACTCTTGAATTTTTGCTAACCAGTTGGCCCATTTCCCTTCTCTCAACTATTGATTTAGAATCATCTTGACAAGGGACGAGGGGATGTAAGCTATAGCATGGGAGTTTAATATATATGTTCGAAAGTGTGCCACAACTTTTACAAGAGACAAAGCCTGTTTCTTGAGTTTTGAATACCTCAACTCATAGTCGTGTATATTTTTTCTCATAAAACTTATCAAGCGCTCTTCTCCATTGCTATTTTTCTGAGTGAGGACAGACACAATGACTTCCTATGTAGAAAATGGATAGATAATAAAATCCCTCTGAAAATATGGACTAATGAGGACGGGAGCAGTGGTGATGGCCCCCTTGATATTGTTGAATGCTTCTTGAGTATCCATTGTCCACTCAAACCTTTTCTCCTTTTTCAACAACAAATTGATAGGTTTTATGATGATTGCGTAATCAGGGACAAATCTTTGAACAAAATTAATTTTCCCGAAGATTGACTGGACTCCCTTCTTGGATGTCAAGGGGTTGATTTCATTAATTTATTTAACTCTTTCCAGGTCTATGTAAATACATTCCTTGCATACAATGTGTCCCAACAACTTGCATTGAGTCACAATGAACAAGCATTTATTTGGGTTCAGAGAAACATTGTATAATCTACATATTTCAAAGACTTTTATTAAATGATGGATGTGATCCTCCCTTTTTCTTGAATGCACTGTCAAGTCATCTTGGTAGTCTGCTGTAAATTTTCCTATTAATCCATTGAATGCATGATCCATGGCCCTTTGGAATGTGGCTCCAACATTTTTCAAACCGAAGGGCATTCTAGCGTATGCATATGTTTCCCATGGTGTGATAAATGTTGTCTTTTCTCTATCTTCCTCAGCAACTAAAACTTGATTATATATAGTGAAACCATCCAACATAGACATGCAGGCTGATCCCGTAACTTGCTGTAGCAGAAAATCCATGTTGGAAAGCGAAAAATTATCTTTTATGCTTGCTTTGTCAAGATATTTGAAGTCGATGCACATTCAGATTTCCCCTGTCTTCTTCCTGACAATCACTAGATTTGAAATCCAATCTGAATGTCTGATGGGATAGATTACCCCTTCCTTATTCAACTTCTCCAACTCAATTTTTACCATAGGTTTCAGCTTGGGATTCATCATTCTTATTTTTTGTTTCACCGGTTTGGCTTCTTCCCTCAAAGGAATTATATGCTGGAATATCATTTTATCATAGGACTTTAAATCATCATAGGTCCAAGAAAACATATCAATATATTATTTGAACAAGGTAACATATTGATCAACCTCTTCGGGGGTACAATCGACTCCCAAATTGACATATTTCGGGGACTGGTCTGTTCCAATATTGGCGTTTCCTGTTTCTTGCACCTTTCAAACTGAAACTTCTTCAAGAAGATTCTTGGCATGATCATATTTTGTAAACAAAGATTCATCTTGTATGCAGTATTTTGGGACAAAAATTGAGCTATCATATTCTTCATCATCATCGTTTAACAAAACATTCTCCAATTGTTCATCATTGTCAAACACTTACAAGTACTGAATATTATCGGGCATGGATGGCCGAAAGGCCATTTCCACCTAGAAATACATTTTTATTAGGACATCGTATGGTTTGATAATGAAGTGGCCAATTCTAGTGAGTCGACCTTGTGGTTCTTATCCCTTGGAATGACAAAAATATTGAAAGAGCTGAAAGATTCCATCATTTCATTAACTCTTTTGAAATACATCTTAAGTCTTTCCTTTTTTATGTTATGCTTTTGGGTAACCTGGTTGATGACCAAATATGAATCTCCAAACATAATGAGATGTTATATTTTCATTCCTTGTGCGAGGATCATCCCTTGGCTCAAAGATTCGTATTCTGCCTCATTATTCATGCATGGAAACTCCAGTCTTAAAGTGTGAGGATGTGTCTTCCTATCTAGGCTTATGAGAACAATTCCAACATCGTTCCTAGATTTAGAACATGCTCTGTCGAATGACATTCTCTAGGAGCCTTCAAATAAACATTCTAGGGCCTCCAAGTCTTGAACTCGTTCTAGGTTTTAGTTCTTCTCTATGTGCAAGATAACATAGTTTACAATCCTGATGTCTATGTAATCTTCTATTAATTCATTATCCTTCTTCTTGAAGGAGAAAGGTTTTTTGGGCTCACGGGGTACTTTAATCATTGATCCCTCCTTGCTTGGTATCATCATACATCTATCATCGTTCATTATATATCCATCGATCATGGAGCTCCAATAACTTTCCATCACAACCCCATATGTTGAGGGCAAGTCTACCATGATAATGTTAAAAACTATGATGATACGGGGAGCTGTTGTAATCCAGGCATACAAATCCTTGATTTCTCTGTATGCTGACACTTTTCTAGAATCAATGGCATATATGCTCTTGCCAATTTCATAATACTTAGTGCAACTCATGCCCAAATCTTCCATGACCGGAAGTGGATTATATTATTCGTCACATCAGTATCAACTAAATAATTATGTAATGCAACATCATGGTTTTCAATTGAGATGTAGAAGGGTGGAATTTTGCCTCTCAACTTAGTAGTCGATGGGCTCTGGTTCTGTTTTGGAGTGGTAACAACAGATTCCATTCTTTCTGATGGATCATCCAACAAATTCAATATGTTCTTCCTCTACTGATGAATATTCCTCAACTTACTTAAGTCCTCCATGACATTATATGTCATTTGAGTTAAGATTGACGCTATGTGTTTCCTTGTGGTTCCAACTATCACCTTCTCATCAGACACTTTTTCTTTTTCTTTTTCTTTGTCAGAGTCACCTTTATTCTTTGGTCTATTTACAAATCCTCTTGTCTGGGCAACATTTTCTTGCGAGTTAGGATCCTTGTCACCCTCTCCACATATATACATGGACGTCTCGCATCCATCCATATGCACCGTCTTAGATCTTTCATCAGGTAAGTAATAACCTTCTTTCTCGGTCAATTTCTCGTCATAGACATCATCCAAAACAACCGCATTTGGAGTGGGCTGTTTGGGAACCCTTGGTCTCGGTGGGTCTTTAATATTCTCGAACCTAACTCTATTTTCAAGGGGAGGGTTCCTCCTTTGTTCGGGAATTGGCATTCTTGGGTTTGGCATGTAATTATCTCCCCTTCTCAGTCTAGTTAATTCGTTCTGCATCTGTTTGATGGTTCTATTCATCTGCACAATTTGAATTATTTGATTTGTTTCCTATGCCACCATAGGATCAAACTTTACATTAGGTATGGTTCCCTTTAAAATCCTCCTCTCTCCATTTGATTCTGAGCCGCCCGAGGTTTAAACTCTTCATTCTTTCTCAATAGTTAGAAACATAGATTTGAGGTCATTAAACGAGTGAATGGATCTAATAGGCAATGTTGTATACCATTCATAAGCTCTTTCTGATAAATTTTGCAAAAACAACCTCACCATGACATCATCATATTCAACTTGGTGAAATTCAAAAACGTCAAGAAATAAGTGCAGATGCCTCTTTGCATTGATTCTCCCATCTCCAAAAAATTCCTTTAAGGTTCCCTTAGGGAGAACTAAGAGTTCATGTTGTTCACCTATGAGATTTAGAGGGGAATCTCTTACCCTCCTTCTATTTCCAAACCCTAGGATTCCTTGGTTTCTTGCAACATCTCTTTCGCCTCCTTGTCTCTCCTCATGATGCTCGATTCGTGTCTGTTCATTTCTCGCTGCCATGTTTGAGGAGGTTTCAGGATCAAAATTTTCACTTCTAAGGATAGAGAGTTTCTTAATTTTACTTCGAGTAATGGGTTTTTTGTAGGTAATGGGTCCCTTGTATTCGTCCAACTTCAATCGTGATGTTGTTCTTGTGTTGCTCTAGCCAATATTTGATTTTTTCGATCTTGTCATTCTTCTCTCCTTTGTCTTCGAAGGATTTCTCTTTCTTCTTCTTGGACTAAGATCTGTCAGGACTCTTCTAACACTTCTCGATTATGGGTTGTTGATATTACCAGATTATACAACTGTTGCAAAATGCTTCGTTGATTATTCAATCCAATTTCTAATTGGGGTTGATTACCATGGGGTAAATTCATATATTCTTTTTAAAACGCTGGGCTAGGTTCTGAATTTTCAGTTCATATCCCTAGTATGGTCGCCAAAAATGTTGACGCTTGAATCCGTTAGGACCGAAACGAAAAACTCACAAGGATGCAAATCCTCCTATGTTTTTATAGGGTTGGTACTCCTCTGTCCAATATTTGTAAAATGTGGGACTTTTAAAGAAGTTCGTAAGAGGAAAGTAAAATGGATATAAAAGAAAACATAAAATGTTTTTATTTTTCTTTAAAAAGAGAGTTCCTGATAATGGACTAGGAAACACACACATTCATACATTTAAAACAAACAAACAAACAAAACTTCCTCACATCCATCATGGTAGGGATAAATATTTCTAATCACATAAAAATTAAAAGAAAATGATATGCATGCATAAGAGATATTTAACATAGTGATACATGGGAAACTCAAATGAAGATAATGATAGATCAACCTCAAATACTTTATATTCAGAAAAAACTGGGTTACAAAGTACAATCGAGATTGTTCCCAAAATAGCTCTCTTGGAATTTCTAAAAAATATATAGTTCAATACATATTCTTTGAAATTAAAATGTGTTTGTCATAATGACTGGGATTGGGGCTCCTGTGGACCATAAATAAAATATGTATAAGAATTAAGTTTGTAGAAAGAAGAAAGTGGGCGGCAGAAGACAACAAGACCTGGTAAGAAGAAAAAAGAAATTATTAGTCTTCGGTTAAACCCTTCTATTTAAAGAGGTGGAGTAATTGGATGAAGAGCTTGATAAAGAAAAAAAGATGTGATCAATATGAAATTACTATGATGGTATCTCATGGTGTGTCACTTTCTCACTGATTTCCTTTTATGGATTTCCTCAGTGGTTACAGGAACCGTCTCAACCATCCTTTTTCCTTCATCGGTAAGTTTGCCAACAAATTTTTTAAACCACTCCTCAATGTAGCTCCTCATTGCCGCCACATTGATTTCATGCTAGATTTTTATATTGAAGAGACAACCTTCCAAGTACCTTAGATCAATAGAAATTTTCCACAAATCTTCTTCAATATCTTGATTTTTAATCGAATAATCAACTAGCCAATTTTCCACGTCATCTTCACTATACTCAAGAATGTCGTAGAATTTTTCATATGATAACCCTTTAAAGATCTCAACTGGTTCATCAAATGCTTTCTTGGTTAAGAAAAACGAGTTGAGTATCAATTTGGGGTTTTGGACATCATTGGTGCTGCCAGCTAGATCTATCTCAGTTAGCTTCTTGAATAATTATTCTCTTCTGGTTATGGCCTGACTGCATGCTTGCATAATGATATTCAAGTTTTTAACCTTTTCCTTCCAGCATGCGTTGTTTTATCTGGTTAGGAGAAGGGAGATACTCCTATTTTCTTCTCAAATCAATCATATTAGTAACTTTAAAACCAAATGGTACAACCACATCGAGGTAAAAACCTTCCTCGTTTTTCAAATCTTCCTCTAGATATTCATGGAAAGTGTGTGCTCTCATTCCAAAAGAGACCATGCTCTTTGAAATCTCCCAAGATTCTATAATTAGTTCCATTATTTTCCTAATGTTCTTTTGCACATAGTTCTGAGCTGATGTGAGAAGGATTTCCGATCCTTTAATTTTTTCCACAGGTGTGTTAGGCCCGATCATTGCTAAAGAACTAGAAAGTACTGGAAGAGGTATTAAAGTTTCCTCCAATTCCTTGATCCACTCCTTTAACGTGACATTCTTTGCTTCAAGGCATGCAATATAATTATCTAGAGCATCTCTAGTTGTTGGGTGAATTTGGGAAGGCCGCATGTTCCATATGTTAATCTATGAATGAGATTTACCTTTTTTATTCTTTACATCGAAGGTCTCGATCTCAATTATTTCCATCTGAGGGTCCTGGTGAGCAGTGTTCTCTAGCTAGTCAAAATTGGGGAACACTTTCTCGATGTCAATTTTGAGTTCCATATCCTCGAGGGAGAGATCGTGGATGTCATTTTCACCTTGATGTCCCTCCTCTTCTTGCACAATGTTTTTTCTTTTCTTCCTCAAGGGAATTTTACGAGAACTTCCAATTTTTTCTAAAGGAGGGTTCTTATCTCCTCCTCCACCTCAAGAACTATGAGTTACTTTCTTAATTTGGTGGGTTGTTGGAGCATTGCTCTGAGATGTTGTACTTTTTGGAGTGACAGTTGAGGATTGGGAACTTTTCTCAGCCAAACATTTTCCTCTCTGCTTGTGTGACTCATTGGTGTTGAGTATTATTTCCAAGCTAGCAGTGTCACGAGTGGGAGTTCCTGAAGCATTGTCTCTGTCTCCATTCAGACTAGCATTAATGAAAGAATTGCTGAAACCAACATCCAATATATTTTCTACAAAAATACCACTATGGTCGAATCCTTTTACGTTTTCAACATATTTTAAAATGAGGCTGTGGAAGTGGCCCATGAATTCTTCAATCTTGTTCATATTTTTGAATATGAAATCCCCAACTTTCCAAGGCAGAGGTATGAATTACTTTTTTCTCTTTTCTTGGAAAAAATGCAACCAATAGTTGCACTTCCTTTCTATTTCAACAACAAACATTTTTTCAGATTTGTGGTATGGAATGAAGGAATGATTTTCCTTTGACCCAAAAATCCTTATAATGTTATAATTCTCTATTTGTTTTAGTGTCCCCTTCCTATCCAATAACTTACTCGCCTGGTTAGAAATCTGGGGAGCGTCCTTTCCAAACAAAAAATATTTAAAAACTAATACAAAATCATTAAAAACTTCATAAAAATGTAGGGAGGCTTCGTGCCTCAATAATGTTTGATACCAGAACGTTACCGGGTCGAATTTGTAGTTTACGTTCTTGCACATAGATAATATCGGGAACTGACAACAATGCACTATCGCAAAAATAAAATAAGATGTCATAAAAAATTTCTTCTCCTTATTGTATTGTGGCAATTGGGAAGAGATTTCAATGGAAATCAACTTACCCCAATCAACGATGGCCCGTTCTTTCACCGTAAAATAGAGAATGTAAAGAATCATCTGGGAGATGATGGCTGTAGTTTCTTGTCCTGCTATCCTCATAAAAATCCATGCAATTTCCTAGAACGAATTTTTAAATGAGCCAATCTGTAATCTTATGATATCCTTAGGGATGGTCACTGGGTTCTCTAGGAATTCAGGTAAGAGGTCCAGTCCATTGTCATGCTTCTTTAGGAACTCCCTGCAATCTTCTCCCTTGAAGGTGAGCGTTGGCTCAGGAAGTCTCAACATATTACAGAATACATGAGGAATGATTTTGCAACTAAATGATCTATTGGCTTGGAATATATCTCTCAGTGCACCAGGTGACCAACTCCTTACATTCAAAGACTTCCGGGACACAACTTCCGTGCACAATTCCAGATGTCTAGATTAATTCCTTCTAGGTAGAAGGGGATGAATAATAGGAATATGCTCTGAACCACTGAAAAATCTGATCCTTGCACCCAAAAATATGCAATGTATCTCCACATAAATATTGTTGATTTTCCACCATAAGTTGACAAGAGCGCTCCCTTGTTCCAAATTATGTTAAAAATGAACGCTGGAGGGGATAATATAATCCTGTGTAAATCTTGTTTTAATGTGTTTTAATAGGAGATCTCCTCGAGCCTTTTTCTTATTAATTACCATCCTTTCAAACTTGTATGGTAAGTTATTAGCATTAAAATCATAGTAAATGTGCATTGGGAAGGGCCCGAGGGTGGCGGGGACGAACGAGAGAAAAATTTGATTTGAGACTTTTTGTGAACCCGGGAACCCGCGAGTCTGCAATGGTATGAGTGTGAAATTGACTAAGTATGGAATGGAACAATGATTGGACAGAATCATGTAGGTGGAGTGAAACTTTGGAAGTTCGGGGAGTCCAGGGATCGAAATGTAGATTGTGAAACATTTTGGTGCAATGTGTATTTCACGAAACACAAGAGCATGAAAGCTCGATCTCACCAACCCGAGAACCCACAATCGTAGAATCGACTGAGTATGGGAAAACCTGACTGTCGGTTGGAATCGTGATGTGAATTTATAGATGGAGATGAGAAACTATAAGTTCACCAACTCTAGAATCCACGGTCTAAAAATGCGACTAAGTGTAGAACTAGAAAGGGATAGTAAGAGGGAAAAAAGAAAAGGGAAAAAATGGGTAAATGTAGAAGAGGGAAAAGAAAGGGAGAAAAGGATTCGAGAGAATATAAAAGGGGAGGGAATTTTCAGAAGTGGGAAAGGACCTCAACAAACTTTTACAAAATCTTGAAGTACATACTTTCCCAACTTATGTAATAACTCCTACTTCACTAAATGAAATTCAATTGAGATATGGAAAATTCTTGAATAAACTGAATTCTAGAGTGGTTATTAGAGAAGAAGAACATATATATGACCAACCCAATTAATAATAAGACATATCTGTACAAGAGGAAATTCCCCCTCACACTCCTCAACCATCATAAATACCTCAGGAAACTAATCCTCCACCCTATCCAGAAATGCTACCTGTGAAGAAACTTGAGGTACCTCTAGGACATGACTTAGAAGTTGAACTAAGGAATATGTGTGTAAATATTAACCTACTCCAAGCCATTAAATATATTCCTATATATGCTAAAATTATAAGGGATATCTTCATAAAAAATCCTTGAAGGAAGAGGAAGGAACCTCCTGTCATGCAAGTCGTTGGACAACTATCATAATTTATATCATAAATTCCATCCAAATATAATGACCCAGGAAACCCAGTGACTGTAGAAATTAATGGTATTTCTTTTTCAAATACACTTATTGATCTAGGAGCAATGATAAATGTTATGACCATTGACATTATGTGTATGCTGCAACTAAATCATTTAAGTCACACACAAACCTTGTTGGAATTGGCAGATAAATCAATCATCAACCTAGAAGGAAGCCTAGATGATGTAACGACTACCTTAGCCTCTTGGGAGTATCATGTGTACTTCTTGGTAATTCATTCAAAATACTCAAAACCTATACATCCAGTTGTGCTTGGTTGACTTTTTTGGCCATTGTTGATGCATTTATTAGTTGTCGGTATGGGGAGATGACAATTTCTAATGGAACCCACAGTCAAAAACTTGTTCTATTTCCTCCTTCCCAACCAGCCACTGAGGTTCCTGTATGGATGGAGAATCCCCGTGGGGAGGAGAATTTTTCTCAACTCCTGTTAACACTTGAGAAAACAAAGGGAGTTCAAGAACAAACTGAAGAACATATTTTAAGCCTATTTTTATCCTATATAGAATGCATTGAGTATCCTCAATATTTTCCATAATTCACACACATTTTTAGCCTTGAGTTTCAGGAGGTTTTGCATCCCTCCAATTATACCTTATTTACTATATCAACAATAAGTGGAGAAGAGGATTCAACTGCCTATACTGTTGAAATCAGTCTCGATAAATCTTTGTATATAAATTCTTTCCTAGAATCAAATCATCAACAAAAAATGATCCAAATGATTCAAGGATAGTTCGATGATTTTTCATGGGATTACTCCAATATGAAAGGAATTCACCTTGATAACTGTATACACTATATTTAAACCAATGATCAAATCATACCTCTTAGGCAACCCCAAAGAATAATGAACCAGACCTTAAAAGACATAGTGAAAGAAGAGCTCCAAAAAATCCTACATGTCGATTTTATTTAGGGGTGTCTCCATTAGTTATTGTCCCTAAGAAGAATGGAAAATGGAGAATTTGTGTGGAATTTAGGGAGCTAAAAAAGGATACCTATAGAGATTATTTTCCCTTACCTTTCATAGACCAGGTTTTGGACACTTTGCCTGGGAAGAGGTACTTTTCTTTCTTAAATGGGTTTAGTGGGTATAATCAGATCCAAATTTCCCCTGAAGATCAGGAGAAAACTACATTCACTTTACCATGGGGTAACTATGCTTATAGGGTTCTTCCCTTTGCTTTGTGTAATTCCCTTGCCACCTTCCAGTAATTTTTCCTAGATATTTTTTCTGATTTAACCCATGATTGTGTAGAAGTCTATATGGACAACTTCACAATATATGGGGATTATTTTCAACAAGAATTGGACAATTTGGAGAAAGTATAGATCAAGTGTAGAGAGAGTAATCTTTCCCTCAACCATGAAAAATCTAGAATGATGCTCACTGAAGGGATTGTCTTGGGTCATCATATTTTCGGTACCAGAATAAGGGATGATCCTACTAAAATTGAAATTATTTCTCAAAGAAGAATCCCAAGCTCACAAAAAGAAGTTAGAAGCTTCTTAGGGCATGCTGGATATTACAGGAGATTCATTCAAAATTTCACAAACTTGGTTTCCCCACTATTCAAATTATTAGCAAAGGAGGTTGAATTCCATTGGGATGAGCAATGTCATATTTCTTTTGAAATTTTAAAGAAAAATATTTTCAGTGCCCCTGTGTTAAGAGGACTGAATTGGTCTCTTCGCTTTCATATTTGCATAGATGCCTCAGATACTGCTTTGGGAGCTGTTCTAGGACAAACAGAAAACCAAATCCTCTATGATATCTACTTTGTCAGCACAAATCTCTCCCCTACCAAAGTGAATTACACTGTCACCGAAATTGAATTCTTATCAATGGTTCATGCCATTAATAAATTCATCCAATACATAATAGGGTATGAGGTTTTTGTACACACAGACCACTTAACTATTATATTTTTAATGAATAAGAGTGTGAAAAATGCAATAGTTGCTAGATGGATGCTACTATTGCAAGAATTTAATATTATTATCATTGAAAGACCTGACAAAGATAACCTTGTTGTTTATTTCCTATCTAGACTTATTCATATAGGTGATAATGCACCAGTGGATGAAAATTTTCCAGATGAAAGTCCGTTTTCTATTTCTACTTGCATTCCTTGGTATGAAAATGTGGAAAACTATCTTGTAACAGGGAAATTACCTCAGAATTTGTCCCTTAGAGAAAAACATAGGATTATTCAGCTGAGCACAAATTATATGTGGGATGATGACTGTCTATACCATATAGGACTTGATTTGGTGATTATAATATGTGTATGGGAGGATGAGATGTATGATATCTTCAAAGCCTGCCATGATGGCCCATGTGGAGGCCATTTTGCTGATAAGAGGACAACATACAAAATACTACAATCAGGCTACTATTGGCCAACCATTTTCAAGGATTCAAAGAAATATGTGTCCAGTTGTGATGATTGTCAGAGGATGGAGAAACCAACTACAAGTGATGAGATGCCTCTCCAAGATTGGGTAGTAATTGAACCACTTGAGAAATGGGCTTTGGACTTTGTAGACCTTATCAACCCCATGTCTAGAAGAAGAAGGTATATATTGGTCTGTATAGATTATGTGACTAAATGGGTAGAGGCTAAATCTTTGTACTCTGCAAAAGAATAATAAGTTGTTGATTTTCTATTCGAATACATCTTTACTCATTTTGGTGTGCCTCGAGAAATAGTGATAGACTAAGGAACCCAATTTACCTCCAATATGGTCAAAGATATTAATGAACAATATCAAATATAGAAAATCCTCACCTTATCACCCCCAAGAAAACAGACAAGTAGAATCAACCAACAAAGCGATAGAGGCTATACTTACCAAGACAATTCAATTAAACCATAAAGATTGGGTGGATCGGTTTCCTGAAGCCTTATGTGCCTACAAAACAACTTGGAGAAACAAAACATACCATTCACCTTATGAATTAATGTATGGGATGCAGGTGTTTCTTCCCATATAATTTCAAATAAAAACTTCTAGCACTGCTATGCAATTGGTAATGGATTTGGATGAAGCCCAAAAACAGAGGATTCTGCAGCTAAATGAACTTGATGAAATCAGACAAGATAATTTGCAGAGGACTACACTTATTCAAGAACAAAGGACTAAATGCCATGCCAAGTATATCAATAAGATGTCTTTTCAGCCCAGTGATTGGGCACTTCTATATGACAGTAGGTTCAAGAGTTTCAAAGGTAAATTGTCCACTCGATGGTTGGGACCCTATGAAGTAGACACATTTTATGACAATGGTTCTGTGAATATAAATACTATTGATGAATATCAAACCTCATTTGTTGTAAATGGGAATTGGTTGAAAGTATATCACAATACTTTGTCTAAAGAGGATTTTATCAAACAAGTTATTCAAAATCACACACACACACACACACACACACACACACACACACACACACACATATATATATATATATGTAAAAAGTTAAATCAAATAATACAACAAAAACATACAGTGGCAGTTCAACAAGATGAGAACCCCTCTTGGCGGTACTGAAGAGTCTCTCTATGTTGGCCTGGTACTGGAAAGTCTCTTTGTGTTGGTATGATACTAAAAAATATCTTTATGTTGGTTCGGTACTGAAAAATCTTCTATACTAGTCCAGTACTAAAATGATAGTGTTCTGATGATTCGGTACTGAATTTGTGCTCTGATATTGACGAGGGGATTCAAGTAACATTGCTCTACATTTGATATTGCTTTAATAATTTGAATGCATTCCAGTTAATAGATGTATGGAATCAATGTTTATTCCTTTTTATTAAGAATCACATGAATTTTTAATTTTACATATGGTTACCCTCATATTCTCTTGTTATTCTGAGTCACTAAATCTCCATATCATTATATTATGGAGTTCTTCATGATTCCCCTTGGTTCAAAATCAATGATAATGTACATGAATCTCTTCATAAGATGATTGTCCAGTTTGACATATCTTGTAAAATAAAATAAAATAATTCTAATATCTATGATGACAAAACTATGATTATACCACTACCTATGAACTCATGTTGTTCAAACTTATGACGTTGAATGCTACCCAATGGTGAGTTTTGGTCACATCATCCACATTCGTCGTAATCATTGCGGAAACCAGTAGGAGTGGGATGTGATGCTACTTGTGGGTATGATCATCACCTTATCCATGAACACGATCCTTAGGCATGATTTCTGAATTCTTCCTTACCTCGCTATCATTTCAAAGAATTGACTGTTTTCCTCTCATTTTCATTATATACACTCTTCTGGATGGCTTCACCATCCAAATGAGCGTTAATTAACCATTTTTCTGTTATACACCACTTGATTCACTCCTACTATCTCGTTACTCTTCCTCCATCACCATGTTCTCGTAATTTTACGTCCAGTACCAAACCCTCTCCTAAATTTTGTTACCCATACTTGGTTTAAAACCCATCTTTAAGCTGACATGGGGGTTGAAAGGCATGAACCAATGTTTCATCTATACAAAGAAATGAAGGAGTATCAAACTTGCAAGGAAAAAATTGAAAACGTTGGCTAGGTTCCCTTCTGAGAAAAAATTATAGGACATCACGAGGGGGTATCTCATTCCTTCATCCAGAGTTATGATGGAGAGAGCATCCATTTGGGGAACTTAAAACTAACAATTACTAAATCTACCATAGCATAGGTGACCGTGTTACCTTCAACTGGAGAGAAGTATTTCAAAGGGATAGGGGCATCTATAAAAAATTCTTGAAACCTGAGCACTTGGACCCAGATTGGACGAAAGGTATCTCCAGAAACTGGATCAAAGAGGAATATTGTACAATGCATATCTTCTTACATAAATTTTTAACTTGCGAAGGGAGGTATGTAGTAACCTTTCTTTATCATTTTTAAGGATTTTATTGCATTTTGAAGGAGGCCCACACATAGACTTTCCTCATTTCCCATGGATGAGTCTGAACAAGATGGTGAGGGGTGTTAAGTATGCATCCAAGAAACCCAAAACCAATATTTACCACCATGGGCTGATGAAACTCTTGGTTGTCCATGAATTGAGAAAACAAGACAATAGTTGGAAGAAATTCCTCACAAAAAACTTTGCTCATGAGACTTCTAAGTCTATAGAAAGGAGTGTAACAAGGGAACATAATAAAGGGTCAGATATGAAGAAGGGAGATAACAAAAATAAAGGACATAAATTTAGTAATAAAATCGATCCTGTTGGCCCTATCTTACCACAATATATAAGTAAATTGGACAAATGGAAGACAACAATTTTAGAAGAACAATCTGCACCTACGGTGGCACAATCATCCAACTTCAAGAAAACTCTACCAAACCTGTCCACGAAAAGTAAAACACAAATCAATGCGAGAAAGAGGAATAAACAAAGGTCTGGGAGTGATGTTGGGAAGTTTGCATACACTGTCCCCAAGGTAATTGTTGAAGTACCTCACAAGCAGACTGGGGAAATTACAGAAAGTATTCTAGAAGGAGTTCTTGAAATACCTCAGGAAAAGGTTTGGGAAATTGCATAGAATACTCCATAAGTGATTGTTAAAGTGCTTAAAGAAAAAGGTGGAGAAGAATAAAAGACTCATGAATTGAGAGTCAAAATAAAGAGGAAATTCAGAGTCAATGAAGGGAGTAGTATATCAAAAATCTCTAGTAGGAAGAGCGAGAGTAGACCAGAGGAACACGTTCCAACCCCTACATCCAAGCCCCCTGGTAGAAAGATAAGGAGTGAAAAAAAAGAACAAATGCCAGTATCCCCACCTAATCCCTCTAGAGGAAAAATGAAGAAGGCATAGGACAAGCGAATTCCAGTACCCAGTTCTGAGCCTAAAATGAAGAGGAGGAGATTGTTTAAAGAGGAAATTCATGTTCCTTTTAGCACACCCGAGGAAGTCCCAGGTCCAGGATGAAGAACCACTCATAGTATGGTTAAGAAGGGGTGATTTATTCATGTCCCTTATTTTGCAGAAGATCCAGTGGACATTCAAACTTCACCAGAATAAGAAGAGATGCATGTGGTGACTACTACTGAAGAAGAGGAATTAGTGATAGAAACACTAAAGCACCTAAGGAGAGAAGTTGAATCTAGGGAAGAGATAATAGAGAAAGAAACACATGAGCTAGTCAGATCTCTGACCAAACATCAGTTGGAATTAAAAGTTTAAAAACTTACAAAACATAATGAAGAGTTGAAACAAGAAATAGAGGAGTATAAAGTGTTGGATAGGCATATCAAGAAAGATAACACACAACTAAAGGAGGATAATTGTATGCTACAGGGAGAGCATTATGAGGTCTCTGCCAAGCTGAACAAAGTTTTGCACCTTGTATAGTATACACGAGTCATTAAGAGGGAGCTCAAGGATAAGTCTTTAGGGATGGATATCTTAAAACCAAGTAGCTAATGTTCAAAAAAAAAAGGTAGAGGATGAACACCGATTTTGAAATTTTGAAGATTGATTCAAAAATTTTGCATGAGGGCATGCAATGAATTAGGCATGGGGAAAATTTCAAGCCTCCTTTTTGTCACCTCCAATTTCCTTATCTTGCCCTTATCCTGACCAATTTTTCCTAATACTGATGCACTTTCTACCTATTTTTCTCATCAGACATGCCCTTTAAACAATTATTGCATACTTATGAGGTAAATGATGTTTAATCATAATTTATGATGACTTATTAATAATTAGGATTGAATATTTGAGGTTGAAGAACTTTCTAATTACTTTGGATTGTTCAAGAAGACTCATGACAACAGTTCTTGTTGTTGAGATCGTTCGATACCCGTTGTTGAGATTGTCCGGTACTCGTTGCTGAGATCGTCCGGTACCCGTTGTTGAGATCGTCCGGTATTGATTGTTACGATCATCTGTTACCAAATTGTATTCTTGTGTGCATTAGGTACCGATTGTTATGCTCGTCTGGTACCGACGTGTATGATTGTGTGCATCCGGTACCAAGTGATGTAGTTGTGCATGTCCAATACCT
Source organism: Picea engelmannii (assembly GCA_009831015.1). NCBI lineage: Eukaryota > Viridiplantae > Streptophyta > Pinopsida > Pinales > Pinaceae > Picea > Picea engelmannii. Next base: position 390,211 of record ML792313.1, on the reverse strand, counting down.
GTTCTAAATTCCCAAGCTTGGTTGTTGGAACAAGATTGTTATCGATGAGTCTAAGGAATTTTGTTGGTTCGAACATTCTCTGTTCATTGGAGGTCATGATACATTTCATCACTCATTCACTTCGTTTCATGAGGATGAAATCATTTCCTTAAAAATCGATGTATCATCCAATTGTAATAATTATACAAATATTAGATGTTATCTTTAGACTTGGATTGTAATGGCTTATTATTTTTAAAAGAGAGAGCCGTGTAGATGATAGGATATAGAGAGATAAAAATAAAGAAAAGTTATGTTGTAAGTTTGGTTCTGGAACGATTGTGGATTGCACCTCCATTTTTCTGAAGTAATGATATAATTTTTATTTATGGATTATATGTCTGTGTTTACATCTTATCTACTGTAATATTTTCTAAAGAGTTTCCTTGTTGGTACGACAAGGGCCCACTGACCCAACTAAGGTAAGTCTCTTTGTAATTAATTGTGAATATGATTTTGATTTTATGTGTGTGTGAACATAGTACTTTCATGTTTTGATTACAACATTTAATTCCTTCTCTGTTATGTTTCAATGATGCATTTGGTGGCAGGTCACATGGATGTGTGGTAATTTTGAGTAAGAGAGAGCTATGTGTATAATGTGAGATCTCTAAGTGTCATTATTTTTGAGTAATGATTTGACATCTCTGTGTGAGCATACAAGAAAAATTATTCAATTTAAGTGCTTTAGTGTTTTGTCTAGACAAATATTGTAGTGTTTGTTTTCATTCTGCAAATCTAAGGACATGTTGGATCTCCATCTTTCACCATACAAGAGCCTATAATGGAGAATTCTACCATACTTAGCTTTATTTCCTAGAATTGATTGGGTTACACTTTGCATACACAAGTACAATTAAGACCTCAATGTCTCACCATACATGCACTTATAATGGAGTGTTTTTACGCTACCTGGTAATTCTTTTAAGCTTGATTAAGTTTCTAGAGTGTTAATTGTTGTTTGTGTGTTTGTACTAGGAGATAGAATCATAGTTCATATTTATCTTTCATGAGCCAACAATGAACAGGTCCATCCCCTGAGCAAGAATTCTAGATTATATGTTTGTTGTTTAGTTTTGTTTTCTGAATTTTGAATTGTGTGTTTGGAGTGTTATTTGAAAGGTGTGAAATAGAGTATTTGGTTTCGAAAGTGTTTTCTTACGTAGACTATACTCACCAAACATAAACAATTATATGTTATCGATACATATAGTACATCAAATCTATTGATTACGAAACTAGATTGACATATTAAATGATTGCAATTTACTGAACATATAATTGCACCAACAATACCCATGATAAAAAAAGTACTTACAAATAAATTTTGAATATAATATAAATATTTTCATAAAGTAAAGTACTTTTAAAACACTTTACTTATATATATATATATATATATATATAATACGCATGTTCATTCATATAATAAATATTTTATACTTAGAATTTCAGTTAAAAACTATAATAAATAAATTGAATTTGAAATGAGTTGGTAAAGTAATCATGTCACTTCATATATTAACCATTATATATATATATATATATATATATATATATATATATATATATATATATAATTTCCTTTAATTATATATTATTGTATGATTTAAGTGGTTTGGATTTTAATTAACAATATATTGTATAATTAAGAAGTCATGAATTTATATTAATATTTGATTTTAAATTATTGAAGGACAAAGGCATTGGTTGTTGGTGAACAATAACCAGCTTGCTATGCTACATTCAATGTTATTGCAGGTGGTATATACATCGTTGGATATATCCCAACGTATATACCAAGATCATCCGACGATGTATATACCAATCGCCACATCATTGAATGTTGCACAACATGATGGTTATTGCTCATGTTAGTTGTTGAAGGACAATGACCTTTTTTGAAAATCTCACTTTATTTATAGTCACATCAATATATTATTTTTTTATTAATTTTGCTTTTAGACAACTCTTCCATTTAACTCAACCATAGTTACATGGATTTTAGTGCAAAAAGTGAGTTGTAAATATACCTCCCTCACACAATGACTAAATAATAATATTTTATTATATCTCTTAGGAGGCCAATTTCAGACCTCAAAATTTCCCTAATGAGTAATGACTGGTTTGATTTCTGTGAAATATTTTTGAATGTCTAGTGTCCATTCAAACTTTTGATCTTTCTTTAGTAGTTTATATATTGGATTGACAATTGTAGCATAATCTGACACAAATATTCAAACAAATTTTCTTTTTTCAAGGAAGAATTGTACTCATTTTCTCGATGTAGGAGGATTTAGGTCATTCATTGCATTAACTCTTTCTGGATCAATGTATATTCCTTCTTTACTCACAATATGACCTAAGAGATTTCCTTCTGTTATGGTAAACACACATTTTTTTGGATTCAAAGATATTCCATATATTCTACATCTTTCAAAGACTTATCTAAGGTACTTGATATGTATTTCTCTTAGTTTTGAATGAACTGTTAGGTCATCCTAGTAGTCTTCCATAAATTTTCCAATTAGATCTTTGAAAGCATGATCCATTTCTCTTTGGAATTTTTCACCTGCATTCTTTAGTCCAACTGGAATTTGAACATAAGCATACATTCCCTATGGTGCTATGGAAATTTTTTCAGTCGATCTTCCTCAACTACAAGAACTTGATTATATCCTGAAAAACCATCCAATATGGACATTAGTATAGAACCAGTGACTTGTTGTAATAACATCTCCATATTGGGGAGTGGATTTGAATGCCACTTTGAATTCCTGATAGAAAAAATTATACTATCCTTTTCTAATTTTTCCAGTTCTATCTCCACTAGAGGATTTATCATTCTCATTTTTTGTTTGAAATGTTTTGAAACCTCTTTTAGTGGTATGATATGTTGGAATATGGATTTGTTGTATTCTTTTAAATAACCATAACTCCAAGTAAAAATGTCTTGAAATTATTTGAACATCTAATTAATTTATTCAGTGGTGCAACTAGTACCAAGATTTATATACTTTGGAGAATCAGGTGTACCAATGTTGATTTTTTGTGTCTCTTGAACCTTCCTAATATATGGTTCTTCTTTTGGATCCAAAATCTTTGTTTGATCATGTCTTGTAAAAGGAAATTCTAAACTAGCATAGTTCTTGGGACCAAGTAAAAGATTTTGATCACAAATTTCCTTCCAATGATCTTGGATTTCTTCTTAATCATTCGATAACATTGAGCCATTATCAATGAGGAAGTTTTAAATATGTTCATCATTTTCAAAAATTTGAAAATATTTTTGATTATCAGGTATTGAAGGCTGAAAAATTGTCTTAACATGAAAAGTACCTTGAATTTGAGAATCTTCTAAATTGAAAAGAAATCCAGCTACTACCAACGAATCAACATTTTGATTATTTTCTTGAGAATTGAAAAAATTATTGAAAAAATTATAAGAATCGATGAGTTCACACACTTTTCTTGCATATTGTTCTAGTTTTTATTTCTTAATTTTATACTTCTATTTTATATGATTTGTAATCAACTCTGAGTCCCTCGTTACCACCATATTTTCTACTTTCATTTGAAGGGAAATAATCATTCTTTGAATCAATGATTTGTATTCAAATTCATTATTGGTATGTGAGAATTCCAATCTGATAGCATGTGGATAGATACTAGATTAAGTAATTTTTAAAACAATACCAACTCCAGTTTCAAACTTAGAGAAAGCACCCTCAAATCAAATTTTCCAAAAACCTTTGGAAGAATTTTCTTCATCATGATTGTGCAGACTTTTTTTTTTCTGTATTAAAAACAACATAATTTCCAATTCCAACATCGACATGATTTTTCATTACTTCATTTTCCCTTTTCTTAAACAATATGGGATTTCTATGCTCTCGAGGAACTCTGATCATAGTCTCATCTTTATTTGGAATCATAATTCAACCTTCATCATTCATGATATATCCTCCAATTAATGAGCACCAATATATTCCCAATACAATGCCATATGTTAGAGGCAAATCAACAAATGTAATGGTGAAAACTATGTGAATGTGAGGTTTTGTAGTTATCCATGCACACAAATATTTTATTTCACCATATGATGGGACTTTTCTTAAATCTATGGCATATACACTCTCACATGTTTCATAGTATTTCATGCATTCTATTCCAAGTGATTCCATCACTGGTAGTGACATGATGTTGTTAGTGTCTCCACTATCCACTAGACAATTGTGTAATGTTAAATCATGATTTTCTATAGATATGTAAAATGGTGGGACTTTCCCCCTTGGTATCAGTGATGAAACATTATGTTGTTTTCTTGTACTCATCACAACTCCTATTCTTGAATTTGTATCCTCCAATATCTTCAAAATATTTTCTCCATAAATGGTAAAGTAATTCTGAGCTTGGCTAGCTCATCAACTAGATTATAATTCATTTGCAGTGGAGTTTTTGTTTGATTAACAACTGGTTGTAGTTTTGTTGTCTCCAGAGCATTAAATTTTTCTTTTTCTTTTTTAGTTTGTTCCTTTGTCTTGAATTTATTTACTTGTGTTCTAGTCTGGAAAACATTGTATTATGAAAACTTAGGATCTTCTTGTTCATCAAAGATATAGAAATGTGATGATCCTTCATCCATTTGTACTGATTCCAAAACTTGATCTTGGTTAACATCTAGTTCTTGATCAAAGTTTTCAAAATGTTCTTATTCTACAATTTCTTCTAACACAACAACATTTGAATTTGGAATTATGGGTGCTCTTGGTCTATGTTCTTCAATTCTATCATTTCTTATTCTCTAATATTTTACTAGAGCTCTAATTTTCTAATTTGGTGGAATAATATTCTCGCCTCTCTCGAGTCTAGTAATTTTATTATGAATTTGTCTAATTGTTCTGCTCATCTAAGCCATTTCTATCATTCGTCTTGTTTCTTAGGTAGCTCCAGGGTCATTTATGACATTGGGGGGAACACCTTGGATAATTCTGTTAGAAAAACAGAACCGTGGAGCAACAAAATAAAACAAATGCGGAAACAAAACACAGAAGATACACAATACAATAGAGACACAGATTTACATGGTTCACCCAGTGTGGGCTATGTCCACTAGAGAAATTGCCAGGTCCTTCCTTTATTATTTTCCATCATATGAAGGGATACAACCTACAACAAACCCGCTATAACTTCCTCTTCTTTCTCTCACAGTCTCCTATCTCAGAATACAATATTCATGATCAACCATAGCCGCAATACATTTCCCTCATAAAAGAGGGTTTCCTTCTAGGGAAAAAAACCCTAACATAATCTCTACCGTTAGATCTACGACCTTATAATGAACGGTCTAGATTTACAATGAAATTACAATATACATTTACAAGGCAATTTTTTGTTTGGGGGCTTTTCCCTCGAACCCCCATCGGGGGACGCTGCCCCTGAACTCCCGCTGGGGGCCCGCTTGCTCCTAGACCCCCCAACTGGGGGGATATCCCCCCTAGACCCTGTAGAGGGGGTACCCCCCCTCTGCACTCCCCCACGTGGAAGAGTGTACATACTTCTGGGGTGTAAATACTTCATGGGATATAAACATGATTGAAAGAAAGTACCTCTGAATCATGAAGATAATCAGGCTCCACAACCAACAAATTCCTCCCCAATTGCTTGATTCTCATAATTTATTAAAAAATATGGTCCTTGAGGTGATATGGATAGGTTGGTCATTTGTCTTTCGACTTTTCCAAGAATGATTTCAGGATCAACATTGGTTTCTAACATGTATTCTTCCATTTCTTTTTCCTTCTATATTTCTTCATTTAGATAATTTATTTGTGAAGCTCTAATTGCATAATTCACATTTGAAGGAACAACATTCTTATAACATCCAAATATGATAGGAGCATTTGGTCATTGATCTTCTGGGATTTGATTAAAATTCTTAAAGAATCGTAAATTAAAATCTCTGATTCTTTCCCCCTTTTTAAGATGGATTCGGGTAAATTGAGTAAGTAAAGTATGGTATGCAATAGGTGGTGCATACTGTTTATCCATAGTTGTTGATAAACATTAGTACATACACACCCATCCTTAGTATTTTTCCCTTATATTTCTTTGCTCTTAGAAAATTTTATTTACTTAGTTATTTTTCTCTTTCAAACGCAAGTTGCAGATCAAAGTAATATTGAATTCCTAGGTCCATGACCCACAAGCCCGAGTATCTATTTTTTTCCATGGAAAAAAGAATAATTTTATTCATCCGAAGAGACAAAATCTGTAAGGGGACGAACATAATTTATGTAAACAAAATTGGATAATTCTTTTAATTGAGCACCTAAGCATTTATAAATTTATCAACACATAATAAATTTTTTTTTACTGATTACAAACAATTGCAAAAATTGAAATACTTGAACCTGATGCTAATAACCTTCATTTGTCTACCGCTTGCCTCCTTGACCGCTTCTGTTGAACACTGCACAAAACCTAGTTCCTCCCTGCCAACTTGGTAACTCCCTAGCTCCAGGATATCAACGGATATCCTGGCCTCCGTGCCCAAAACCTCCAGCAATCCCGGTGCACTAATACAATCCCCTTCCCAAAATTTCACTTCTCTATCTCTCTGCAAATCTAGAGCTCCCCCCAAAATTCATCCCTCCAACCTCCCGTAGAATAACCTCCCGTCCAACTCCTTCCCTTCCTTATCCCTCCTTCACCGACTCCCCCCCCCCCATTTACTCCCTACCTAACCCATTTATTACTCTTATCCTTTCCCGTTAATGCCCCGTATCCCCTTTCTTTAATATCTTATCCTTCCGCAATTAATAAGTTATCCCTTATGGTGTACGTAACCTTTCAATTTAACTATATAACTTATTAATTTATTTAATACTCATGTTTTTTTTAAAAATGTAATAGGTAGTTTAATTAATCAATTAATTAATCAAATTGCAACCATTAATTAATCAATAATTATTTCATTAGTTTTATTATACCTATCCTGTTTAATTAATATCATATTAAGATGATTAATCCCCTAATTAAATTTTTACTTAATAATCCTTCACATTTGTTCAACTAGGGTTGTTACATACACCCACCCTTCAGGAAATTTCATCCTGAAGTTAAGGTATCTTATGGTACAAAGGACAAGAAACATGGTTCACACATTCATAACAAGTAACCGACATTATCAGTAAGTAAGTCAAGAAAACTCATACATACTAGTGTATATGTACGAGAAATGCATGTGTAGCTAGTACATACAAGTCTCGTGCATGTACTAATAATCAAAACTCTCATCCTTTAGAAATTTATGTATGCATCCAATCCAGTCAACACGACTAGTCTTTTATAAAAGACAACAAACCAATCAATTGTTTGAGGAATCCTTTAATTACTACTATCCGGTTCAACAATTTTATTTTAAACAACTTTTGTTTAGTTACATAATAATGAATATTCATATATACTCATTTATTTTATTTTTTTGAAGGAAAAACATTAGCTTCCACCACAAGACAGATCTCCATACTTTCTCAACTATTACTACTCATCCTTCCTCCCTAACCTACTTCCATCTCCATTCCTATCCTTCCTCTGCTAGACTATCTTGGAGCGTCAACTATATTGACCTAACTCCAAATAGAA
>ML792313.1:352032-372702 GCA_009831015.1 Picea engelmannii | reverse complement strand
TTAATACTCATGTTTTTTTTTAAATGTAATAGGTAGTTTAATTAATCAATTAATTAATCAAATTGCAACCATTAATTAATCAATAATTATTTCATTAGTTTTATTATACCTATCCTGTTTAATTAATATCATATTAAGACGATAAATCCCCTAATTAATTTTTTACTTAATAATCCTTCACATTTGTTCAACTAGGGTTGTTACAAAATTACATTCTGTAGGTTCTTCAAGGAGAACAACACCTCGTGGGTGTAGTATATGTATCAGAGAAAAGAAAAAACTTTATAGAAAGTCCCTGACTTTTTGCCATGTAGAGAGTTCTAGGAAAAATTAGTTATAGTTTACAAATATTGCATCCAGAGGTCTATGAATCAGAGCTGGAATATTTTGCAAGTACAGACTGCTGAGAAATGGTAAGATTTATTTTTACTACTGTTGTGTGGTCTTGTGTATATTTCAACCAAAAATTGACTGTTGTTGTTTACATCCCAAAAAATATTGTTGTTGTTGATCTTGTTGTGTCTAAAAAAGGTCGATGGTAAAAATCTTGTGAGTTTACATCCTTGTACTCTGTGATGTCCCATTGGCCCAAAGCAAGGGAGAGCCCTACTTTTGAGAGTGCATCTGCTACCATGTTCTTGTTCCTATAGACATGGGAGATATTCACAGTGTCAAAATATTCTATTAGGCGAAGGGTGTCCTCCAGAATAGGGAGGAGGAAAATTTTATGACACTACTGAGGTTTTGTTTCCTAGTTTACTATGATAATTGAATCTCCAAAGATATGGATATGCCACACATCTTTTTCTTTTGAAAATATAAGTAGAAGGTTTAAAGTCAATAGCTCTGCATAGTTGTTTGTGCCCTGTCCCAACCCCAATTTTGTGTGAAAGGAGAGAGTTTCTGATAGATGAAGTACAAAGCCACCACCACAAAGATGGTTATGTGAAGCCCCATCATATTAATCCCAAGGATTGAATTTGTCTATATGTTTTGAAAGGATCGGTTGTATGTTTGGGCCTTTTTTTGTTTGTGGGAAATGTGAGAGAATTGAGAGGCTTTACGCTGCTGTGTTTTTTGGGACGAAATCTTTGACAAGGAAAAGAGTTGTGTTTCGAGTCAACCAAATGCCCCAGATTATGATGGGGGGGAGATCCTTTAGTTCTCCATATCTTGGTTCGTGGGTCTAGACTTTCCAAGCTTGTTCGAGACTTGGTCCTCCCCAAGTGAAAGTTTGTCTAATGCCAGTTGAAACTTCCATCCATACTCTTTGGGTTAAAGGGCATGAGATAAAAATATGGAAAGTTGTTTCATTTTTAGAGTGTCAGAGGGAACATCTACCAGGCCCTTTGAATTGTTGCTTTTGTAGAATTTCCCAAGTAGGGACTTTCCCATTTAAGGCTTCCCAAAGAAAGAGTTTGGATTTTTGAGGACATTTTAGCTTCCAAAGTCCTTTCCAGCACCAGATTTGGTGTTGTTGAAAGAGGTCTATGCTTAAAGAGATATAGCCTATTTTTGGGGTGTAATCTTCTGAAGGGTCCTTTTTCCAGACCAGTTCATCCTCCCTATTGAGTAGTCTGATGTGTCTGACTTGAAGAGATGCAATAATTTTTTTTTAAAGTGTTGTGAAGGCTCATGTTAGGACTAGATCATATTCTTTTTTCCAACCCTGATGCCAAAGAGTTGTTGTGTTTGGGTCAGCCAGATGGGAGAGTAGGAAGATATTTTTCCTATGGAGGAGGTTGATTAATTCCGGAGGGAGAATATGAGAGGTCCCACTTCCAGGACAAGGATCTACTCCAATGTGGAGTAGATTTCCTCTACCTACTCTCCAGGCAAGTCCGTCACCAATAACTAGGAAGGAGAAAATAAGAGCTTTCCAGAAAATGGAGCCTGAAGTGTGTGACTTGTTTGGGGTTTTGATCCAGTCTTCCACTATCCCCAGGGCTATGTATTTTTGAATGATAACTAAGGACCAGAGGTTGTTGTTTGATATGAGGCTCCAACCTATTTTTTCTACCAATTATTTTGAGAACAAAAATATGTTTTTAAGCCCCCATCCTCCTAGGGATTTTGGTCGTGCTAGACGATCCCATTTTGCCCATGGCTGTATGGTCTTGTCTCCAGAACCTGACCAAATGAAACAAGAGACGATTTTTCTGATCTTTTCCAGACTTCCTTTTGGTATCCAAGCTAGCGACATCCAATATACTGGAATTTCCTCTAGTACTTCTTTGGTTAATGTGATTCGTCCTGCCCTTGAGATCCATCTGAAGCTCGCTCTAGATAGTCTTTTATCCAGTTTGGATATTATCCATTTCCAATATTTTTTGAGATAGTTATTTGGTTTTAGGTGAAAAACAAGATATTTCAGTCCTTCTGAGAAATCTTGGAGAGTAAAGGGAAAGAGCCTTTGGTAGATTTCTTCCTCTTCTCTTTCCAATTTAGAGAAACAAAGGGTGGATTTTTGAAAATTTATTTGCATACCAGTTGCCGAGTGGAAGAGGGAGAGGATATTTGAAAGAAATTTTTCATCCCGCCATTGACCACTACAAAAAATGAGGATGTCATCCACAACAAGTAAATGAGTGATTCTTAGACTTGTGGTTAGATTTATTCCATGGCAATCACCTGATCTTAGTGCATTTTTTATAGCCCTACTAAGTCCCTCGGCCACCAATGTAAAGAGTAGAGGGGAGAGGGGGCATACTTGGTGAAGTCCTTTTTTGGAGGTGAAGAAAGGAGAGGCTGCTCCATTTATGAGGACCACGAAGGAGACCGAGGAGATGCATGCCATTATCCATTTGATGAAGGGGACCTCGAATCCGAGATGGGTGAGTAGGATCTTGATGTAGGACCAACTTACCCTGTTGAAGTCCTTGGAGAGGTCAATCTTTAAAATGGTGCCCTTGGCTTTTTGGTTGTCAGACTATGTAGTCCCTCTTGAGATGCCCCAATTGCTTCGTGAATTTGTCTACCTTAGAGGAAACCAAATTGTTCTTTCGAGATGGATGAGGAGAGTAATGGATTCATCCTTCAGGAAATAATATTTGCAATAATTTTGTAGATACAGTTGTAGAGAGAGATGGGTCAAAAATCATCGAAGGAGAGAGGATCATTTACATTTGGAATAAGATATATGAAGGTGGTGTTGAGTGGTATGAGAATTATGCCATTTAATCTGGATTCCTCTATGCTTTGATAATATCTCCTCCGATTAGATCAAACAATCCCAGGTAGAATTCAATTGACCATCCGTCTGGACCAGAGATTTTATCTTTTTGAAAAATTTGCAGGGTGTCGTTGAGTTTGGCTTTGGTGACTTCTGCAAAGAGATTTTGGTTTTCTTTCTCATCCATGAAGTTGGGGAAGTATAGGGCTAGTTTGATGATGTCAGCTAAGTTGGACCTTTTGTCGTCTTTGAATAATGTCTGGAATTTTTTTTTCCCCAAGTTTGTTAGACCTTCAAAGGAAGTGAGTACTGGTCTGTCTTCTTGATCCTTTAAGCTCTAGATTATATTTTCCGCTTTCCGACCTTTTGCAAAGGCATGGAAGATTTTTTTGTTTTCATCCTCATTTTCAAGCCATATTTCCCTTCTCTTAAGTCTCCAGGTTTCTTATTTATCGGCCAGTAGTTTCCTTTGTTTTTCTTCTAGGTTTCTAAGCGATTCTCGAGAAGCATCCGAAGATAAACCATATTCAAAATATTGGTATGTTTTCTCCAGTTGATCCTCAGTTCTTTTGATTTCTTGCTCCTCTTATATCGATTTTGTTTTTTCGCAGGGAATGAACAAGTTCTTAATTTTTTTTAAGTTGTCCATGAATTGTATGGCTGCCAAAGTTTCCCTCGAATCCTGGAGGGGAGTCCAATTTTCTTCCACCAGTTTTTGGAAACTGTCTTCTTTGAGCCAGTTGGATTTGAATTTGAAAGGGGCAACATAAAGTTTTGGTCCTTCTTTGAGGGTTAAATAGACATGGGAGTGATATGAGTCTCCCCCTCTTCCTATCCATTGAAAAAATTGAAGAGGAGGTAAATATAGTGTTTCAGTGATCAGAAACTGGTCCAATCGTTTTGACACATGAGCTTCCCCAGTTCTTAAATTCCTCCAGGTGGGGAGTAGTTTCACTGCCGCAATGTCAATGAAGCCATTTGTAGCTAGAAAGTGACTAAAGAAAGTTGTTTGAGGATCTGGGTGAGCTGAGGGGCCCCAGATTTCCACTTCACCAAGGGGGAAGTTGAGGTCTCCGTCGATAATTAGATTTTCTGACCTAATTAGTTATTTTACGAAGAGGGAGTTCCAGAAGTGAGTCGTGTTTATGTGTGGCCCATATATATTTAGGAACTTGAGTGTCATCCCCAGACATTCAATTAGATCCTCAAGTCCCAAACAAGAATCAAAGGCCCATGAGTTTAGGGGTTTTATCCTTCTGGAGAGCCAACCAATGACTAGGCCTCCCGATCTACCATGATCGTCCAGTCCCAGGAAAGCCCAACCTGGTAAGAGGCTTGAGAGAGCTTGTGTGGCTGTGTGTTCTTCTGCAAGGGTTTCTTGGATAAAGATAACTTCTGGTTGGTGCAAAGTCACCAACCTTTTTAGAGAGGATTTTTTTGGGAGGCTCGCTAAACCCCGACAATTTAAAGAGAGGAGCTTCATGGGGGAACCCCACCATGAGATTTGTTTTCTCCCCGAGGAGGGATTTTTTTAGCCTGGGGCCATTTCCAGCAGTGCATGATATTGTGCTATGGAGAGGTGTGAAGGATCGCCTCTTCCTTTTTTTTATTTTCAAGGGATCCAGAGTAGGCCTAAGGCCTTTGTGATCTAGGGTAAGGATTGTGACTGATCTATTGTGGAGATGATAATGTATGATGGAGTTATCAGACCCATTAGAGGATGTTTCCTCTCTAGACTAGGAGTTTGAGGAGGATGGAGGGGAGGCAATCGAGGGGGAGTCTTCCACTAGCGGGGGAGAGGGAAGGGGGACGAAGGAAAAATTTGGAGTTTGAGAAACTGAAAAAGTGCGGGGGGGAAATGGGTGGGGGGGATGTAATCATTTAGGATAAAATTGAAAGTATTTAGTAAACCATTTATAGGGTGGGGAAAAGAGAGGTGCATACCTAGAAAATCGTTGATCAAGTGCTAAGGATTTTTCTTGGGGCTGTGGTCGGAGTGTGCCTCGTCACCCACAGAAGGAATGAGTGCTAAGGATTTGTCGACCGGATCTGGTTGTTCAAATTCGAGGAGTCCTGGTATGATGCTAGGGTGGGGGAAGGTGTCCCCATAGAATTTGACACCGAGGAGGAGGAGAATCCCCCTGCTACAACATGGTGTTCTTAGCCTTGAATCCTAGCTTCATGAGAAGTGTTTTCGAGACGTCTTCTAAAAGGTTTAGGACAATATTTAACCATGTGTCTATAATCATGGTAGTGTCTGTGACGTTGATAAATTCTCCTAATCCTTCCCTAATGTTGAGGGAGACCAAAATTTGAGCAACCACCATTTCTCCCAAAGAAATAAAACCCATGTCCACAGTTATGTATTCCCCTAGAAAATTCATGATTTCTTTGAAGCATCTTTCTAACCAGAGGTGAGGGGGTAGGCCTGGGAGGTGGACCCAAATCAGGATGGAGTCCAGATGCTCGTTGGCCACGTCGAAAGTAGGTTTCCATAGTTTCATTAGGACCAGGGAGGAGTCAATTGTCCAACTATTTTGGAGTGCGTCCATGGCCTGAGAGGGATCCACAAATATAATAATAAACCAACCTCTAGAGAGGCAGAAGATATTGGGTGAGTTTGTTGAGTTTTCTCCCCAATTTTTGGCCGCCCAGGCTCCTAGGATTTTTTCATTGAACTGTTGGTCGTAATATTTTCCCACTAGGATTTTTTCTGCCATTTCTGAGACTCCTTCCATCGAAATAGCATCACCGAGGATGAAGTTTGGGTCTTCTTTAGACTACCCTATGCACTTGTTACACTTACTCCTTCTTTTCCCTGAGGTGCCATGAGTATCTGAATCTGATTTGATGGGTGGGTGAGGGCCTGGTGCTTCACTGTGGCTGAGGTCCCAGCCATTGAGTTTGTGGGGTTGGATATTTACTGCAACAAACCCTCTCTCCAAAGCCATGGGTGCATGACCTAGATGGTAGTCTTGGCCCTCAAGAGGAAAATAACAATCTGTGGAGAAATCCTAGCTATGCTCCCGAGCTTGAATGATCCTTTCACCTTGATATTTGAAGAGCGATTCCAGTAATGTATTTGGGTGTACCCAAATATCTCCCAAGCCTTGAGTGGAGAAGAGGTTCACTACAAGATCCAGGAAGGTCCAGGAGTCAACAACAGTGGGAGGAGAAGAGAAGAAGTTGCAGTGTGTTGGGGAGAGGGGAGCTGTGTAAATTTTAGAGGGAAGATCATTGTAGTGGGGTGAAGTATTGTTGAAAATAGTAGTGAGGGGGAGCGCTGAGGCCAAGGGAAATTTTTCCCAGTGTTTGCATTCGGGCATGGGGTGGGAGCCTAAGAAATGAAAGGGAGAGGAGCATGTTACTCCTACAAAATGCGATAGGAAGTCATTATGGGAGACCAGAGGAGACGCAGAAAGTGGTGGGGAGATCAGTTGGGTCTACGTGGACAATTGTTTCTGGGAAGAATATGGTGGGCTTCCAGTTGTCCCCATCCAGGGGAGCAATTCTCCTGGATCTAGAGAGTAGTCAACTTCATCCTCGTAGGTGGCCATTGAGAAGCCCTTCCTTGGTGATAGTTCAATAGAAATTTCAATGTTATATTGATCTCAAGTAGCTCAGGGCACCATAGGATACTGCGCCAACAAAGGAGGCAAGCAGAGAGTCACCAAGGAAAGGGTGTGAGTTTTTTTAATGGAGTGGGGTCAGGGATGTAGTCATGTCATGGGGAGTGCGAAATCGACGGGGAAAGGGAGATACATATAAGAAAGAGGGAGGCTTGTGACCACATGGTGTGGGCCACGGGCCCTTGGTGCCATAAAACCATAGAGCTCCATCCTTTCCCTCTCACCTCAGTATTTTTTTGCAAGCCCATGTATCTATACATAGTCATTTTTCTTCTTTTACAATCCCAACACTTCATCTTTTTTCAAGTGATGTGGGAGTCCCGTTGTGGGAGACCAAAACATTATTGTCCTACAAATCCTCCATGTCCCATGTTCCATAGTTACAAGACACTTAGAATAACCCATCTATCTCTGCATTCTCCAAAATGCACCCTTTACCTTTTTCATACTTTTCCATTTCTTTGAATGCGGATGCAGGGCACTCGTCTCTTCCACTTACCCTTTTCCCCTCATGCTTGTGTCCTGCAACACATAGTATCATGTTCTATAGGATGGCCCTTTCATGTTTGTGACCCATGTAATGACATTTTCCCATGCTTATTCTATTTTCTCATTAAGGATGCATGAGTCATTCCCTTTCATATTTTTCATTCCCCATGTCTTGTATCCCACATCCCGCAATCCTGTGTTCACCATATTGCACTCTCCATTCCTTTTTTCACACTTCCATAACTAAGAATTTTCCATCTTCCATGACTTCACATCACCATTTTTTGATCACATTTATTTCTCCTCACCACGTCAACTACCACTTTTGTGAACATAATGTCGTTATTAAAGTGGAAAATATTTCGTAAAGCTTTGTAATAAATTTTAAATATCACTGTGCAAGCTGAAAAATTTGAAATAAGAGCTATGGTCGTTCATAATCAAGGAAATACGTGGTAAATTAAATAAATGACTAATATTCCATGTTGTAAAACATTATATCGAAAATAGTGCAATGTATTGATAAAAATAGAAATAAATGTAAATAATGTTAAGTAGGAGAAAATATTTGTATTGTGGAGATACGCTAAATACTCTCGAACATGAAGACCACAAGTTCTAGTGGTCATAGGATTACAAGTGGTACAAGGCCCTCCCTCCCACCAAGAAGAAAAAAAGCAAGGTCCTAACCTCGGGGATAGCTCTAGTTGGTTGTGTCCCATAGATGAAAATTTTCAAAGAGTTAGTTCTTTGGTGTGCAGATAAATTCAATTTAGAAAGGAGAATAGTTCAAGTGCAATGGAAACAACCTATATCCTTTCCTCCTTCAGTTTTCAAAAGAATGCTACAATTCATGAAGCCCACCATGCATTTCAAGGGTGAAAAATCCAATGAATTCCTCAAGGAACATAGACGAGGAGAATATATCCTCGATAAATATTTTGCCAACACAAGAACTAATACCAATGCCACTAAGATTGAGGTAAGTTCCTTAAAGTATCCCTACAAGGAATTTTTCTGGTTGTTTTCCTACATATTTAATTTGGAATCCACGGCCTCTGTGCCAACAAATATCATTTATATCCTCCACTTTTTTGTGCATGAAGACACCATATTTGACTAGGGACGTCTTATTTCTAATGAAATTGCATTTCAACAGGGTGGTCTGAAAAGAATTTGGGAATTCTATCTGACGTGTTATATTATATTCACCATAGCCTACTGCCATATTTTTGAAGACTTTCTGAGAGAAAGGAGTGTCAACTTCCCGGTGGAGCCATTCTTTGATTGCTATACAACCTTATGGAGATATAAGGATAAATATTGTTTCTACATGGTCCATAATAATTTTATTTCTAAATTTAAAAAATTAACCTTTGGTCCCAACACATCAAGACCGTCACTTGAGGTTACCACCTTTATCTTAGAGAGGAATTTTTGAAGCCACAAAGGATTTCAATATCACAAGGTTATTCGGTTTCTAAGAGAAACCCCCTTTTCTCCCTTTCTATGTATCATGCAAGCACTTTGCTATATAATTATGCAAACAATACAAGTATTGATCTAATTTCTTTAACGAGAAAAGAAAAAAGTAGTTCATCTCATTGCCCTAGAGATTCAAAGAAGTTTTTTTTAGGAATATCTCTCATTTGGATGAATTTGTAGGTCAATTTGACCAACTTGGCCTAAAGGAATTTGAATTTTTTGAGGGTTTCAACCCTAATGATTTATTTACTGCACATATGTCCCTAGTGGGATATTATTCTTATTTCACTAAGTTTGAACAATTTAAAGAAGGAGGAGGAGATAACTTGAATCTCCCTGAGACCTCAGTCAATGAAGTTCTTAATGATATAAAAGAATTAGCTAGCACTAATGAGTGTTATTGAAAACAAGGCAGAGAAGTAACAAACAAAAACCCCAATTCTCCTACTGTTTCACAAAGAAGTACCCCAACAAAAAACAAACAAAGGAGTAGCGGTTTGGAAATGAGGAAAACACATGTTGGAAACTTAGATAATGGCGATGACAAGGTCCCTACAAAGAAAAATCTTGAAAAATCCCATTTTTTACATACCTCTGCTAAAATAAAAAGAGATACCTAGAAAACATGACTAGAAATACCTGAAATTCAAGAAAGGCCCTAGGCAATGGATGCAGATAGAATTATAGAAGAACCTAGGTAGTCAAAACAATGACTGCTGGAAACCCACGAAATTGTTGAAGCTTTTGTCACTAAATAACCAAAAATAATTGAAATAGAGTCTGTAAGACTTCACCACGTGACCTAAAATCAAAATTCTGAAAAATTGTTGATAGAGAAGGTAAACATGAAAAAATAGAAAGTGTCTGAAAAATGGAAATCAAAAATTGATTTCTATGGGGTTGTGCCTTCAAATATTATATAGTTTCATGAGGCAACTGGAGAGGCACTGAAATAATATATTTTTCATATAGAAAAATAAAATTTAATTTTAAAGGAAAAAATAAAGGAATCAGAGAAATCCCTGATTTTGAAACTATTGTTTGTTGAACCATTAACCACAATTCCACCAACACTTACCTTAGAGGAAATTCCAGAAAGTAGCAAAGGTTCATCTAGTTTGTTGTTGGCAGTGAAAAAATATGTTGGAGATGGAATTCAAAAAAGAATAGACTTAATCCAATAAATCTAGGAGCTTGCACAAATCTCCACCGGATTTTCAACGAGGGTTATGCATTTCAAAGAATATCTCCAAAAATATATGAAAAACAATGAAGGTTTTTACAAGGATTTCATGGGAACATTATTGGCCAAAGTTTCAATTTTAAGTGATACCAAAAAAAGATAACAAAGCCTTCCATCTAGTATCCCAATGAAGAAAATCTTTTCCTATTGGTTGAAAATAATTAAAAGTTTAAGGGAAATGTTTAATGAGTTGGATTCCATGAAAAGTAAGAGAGGTGACCTTTTATTAATGCTTGTTAAACTCACAAAGGAACTCGATCACCCAAATTTATTAATAGACATAATACTTTTATCTAAAGAGAAATTACTAGAACAACTTGAAGCAAAAAAATTTGCATGGGCGAGTGAGTTCACTGATTAAATAAAAATATCCAAAGATGAAATTGAAAGGTGGTCAATATGATATATTAAAAATAATGATGACATTGATAAAATGTTGCACCAATTAGGTATTGATCTAAGAGAAACGAAGAATGAGTTTTTTGAAATAAATACCAAACATGATATCACGATGGCCCCAATGAGGGAATACATAGAAGAGTGGCTAAGAAAATACCTATTCAAGATCACCGATACAAATCAACATAAAGTGGTTACAATGGTTATGTGACCTCTAGCACAACAACCATCTATAAAAGAAGAATCAACAAGCAAGTAATAGGTTTAGAAGATTTCCATCACAGTGAGTTAAGTAGAAACCCTATTCTCGTCCTTTCCATCTTTTCTTCTACATTCATTTTTCATGTTGCCTTTCTATTCCTAGTAATATTTGAAACCTAAGGCCGATCCTTGATTATTTTTCTTATGTCTTCCAGGTCTTTTTTATTTCATGGTTTGAAGGATCCTTGTCCCATTCCTCTTTGAAGTACAAACACAATATTTTATTTGTAGTCTGGGACAATACTCTTTATTTGTTTAAATACATCTATTTTTTTTTAGATTCCTAGAGAACTAATTTGGGACATAACATTATTGATATCTCAAGACTTTGAATTTAATCATGCGATTTCAGATGTATGTCTATCAAAATATTATTTCTTTTTAATGAAATGATCATTTAAATTTCTCTAACATATGTGGTCCATATTTTATTTTCCCTTTAACTGAATATCACGTTCTACTTTGATGAATTATGTGATGGAAATGCCATCTTATTTTATTGAATACTCTTTTGGTTTATAATATTGTAACATATTGTGAATATTTAATTTCTACAAGATACTTGGTCCTTTCTCAGGTATTCTTTACATGTGAATATTTAATTCAAGAATAAGCTCGGTCCTTTCTCAAACATTTTAGTTGTTCGTGTATGTTATTTGAAATAGAGAAGTACCACCCCTTTAAAAACATAGGGGGATTTATCCTCATGAGGTTGAATTAAAGACCGTAAGATAGTCTTTCTGATCAACTTTTTTGGCGACCATATTGGGGAGAAAAAAAGGTTGGGTTCATAGATAAAAAAAATAATGACTCTACCAAAATCCACCCGTTGAGACCTAAGTCTGCACCCCTGCCCCTCCTGCCTCATTTTCTATATACCTTCTTGAAAATTATTCCTCTTCTGGTTGGTTAAGTCGGTTTCCCATTACTTTATGACTTGGTTTTTAATCATTGTCTTTCTTGATTGATTCTTTGTGCAAATTGTTTATGTTTTCTTGAAGGATAATTGCATGTCATGATTTGGTTTAAAATACTTGTCATCATGTTTTCCATTGATTGAGAGTGAAACAGGTCCACCAAGTCTTTTTTGTATGCAAGAGACATCCAGGACAACCAAGTCCTTTGTATATGTAGTAATATTCCACAGGGAATTCCCGTGAACAAAACACAACAATTCAGAGCAGTCATTTTCGGGCCTCGATTGTGAAAACAAATAGGTTAAATTTCAACGGTGGATATCCAATAGGACGATCAGATAAAAAAATATCATACATTCGGGTTTCCAGAAAGGAGAGAGGTTTAATTGCAGAGTTACACATAAGCCACTCCACAACTTCAACGATGAAACGTCTGAGCTTGTCTCTGTCGGAAACTATCAAATGTTGAACTGTCGCATTGCTTCACAAGATCAGTTATTCGAGAGATATCCACACATAGCACTCAAAAATTATAAAATGCCAAAACACCAAAGCCACATGGAATTCATCAGTTGAGACACGTAGTGCTCATCTATGATGACATGTGGCATCCATTGGTCACTGACACATGGCACTCATTTTGAGCATTTTCAGTACACCATTTGCCCCATTCCAGGTGACATGTGTCACCCTTATTTTCATGACACGTTATCAGTCGTGACGTCACAACTGCCACGTAACTCCGAGGAAATTTACTCTAGGATATTTTGATTGAGATTTAACATAGTTTCCAAAATTCCTGAAGTCCCGAAGTGCCTAAGTTCCTTTCACGTAGGTCCTTCCTCAAGACGACACATGGCACATGCCACCTAGAAATCGGTCCTGATGATGACATGTGGCATTTGTTTAAGGAATTTCTGGTACAACATATGCTCCATTATAGATGACAAGTGTCATCCTTATTTTTGTGACATGTCAGTGATATGAAATAAGACTACCATATCAGATCCAGAGGATCAACCATACGAGAGATTGCAATTCAGAGAAACACAGAAACTCCGAACCCCAAAGAGCCAGAGTCCCGAACTCCTGAAGTATTTAATGGTAAAAAATTCTTAATATCGGATCGATTAGAAATAATAATGAATTAATGGCTCAGATAGATTGTCACTTCCAGAGATTCAAACCCATAGAAAAAACAAATCTCCGAAGTGCCGAAGCATTGAAGATTCAGAGACGTGTGGCACTCTTCTATCATGAAACATGGCATCCATCAGTTGAGACACATGGAATTCATTAGTTGAGACACATGTCACTTATTTTAAGCACATTTGGGGTTGTAATCTATACTATTTCAAGTGACATGTGTCACCCTCCTTTCTATAACACGTCAACAATATGACATCATCCTGCCACATCATATTCAGGGGGATCATCCTCCAGGAGGTTTCCAAGCACACCGTTTGAAAGAATCCCGAACCCCGAAGAGACAGAGTCCTAAAGTCCTTAAATGATGAATGTTAAAGTAATCTCGGGTTAATAAGTAATTAGTTCTATATAATGACTCTAGGAGTTTTTTCATCCAGAGGATATGTATACTCTATGCTCTGAATCCCCCAAACGATGGAGTTCTGAAGTGGCACAACCACATTTATTGAAAATTTTGAAATGTTTAAAAGGGGCACCAAACCAAAATTGGGGAAACTATAGATATAGACTACATAGATAATATCAAAGACTCCAGAAAATGCCAGATGGCTTGCTTCCTTCCTCTAGGGGATAAGTAGGGGAATAAAACTGTCAACATATACAGTTATCTCCAATGGCCTAAAAAATCACGCATGCATGCTAGTGCTCAATACATAAATTATTTTTGTCACTCCTAGCCATCTACTGTCAAATCTCGGTTCACTCCATCATGTGCATCGGTCTAACTTCAGTGCTAGTAGCAGTTTTTAATTGTTTAGCTCAAAAATCTTTTAGTTTCAAGCATAATAAGTGGTCTTTTTTGTGTGATAAGAACCACTCCTTTTTGTTAAGTACAGTTTAGAGTATTCATTAACATACTCCAAAAATGTGCTTTATTTAAGTTAATACGTTGTTTTACAACCGATGTGTGGAGAGAAACTAGGGTTCCACATTGGTCGAGGGCCTCCACATCTATGATAAATAGGAATTATTTGTATGTTAGAAGGGTTCAGGTTTTTGGGAGAAAAAGATCAATACAACAACTGGTTAGACCCATTTTGCTCATGGATTAAATCTCTCTACCTAGTGAAGATACTATTAATGATAGTGTGTTTGTGTCCAAATTCGTATGTGTTTCTTATCTTGAATACAATTTTGATTTGTGTGGAGGAAAGTTCTTTTCCTTCAACTAATGTATAACTTTTATTTATTAATATGAAACTTGTGATAAAAACTATGCTTTGATGAAGATTTTTGGTTTTTGCAACCTGTGGGAATAACTATGTTTTTGGTACATGTTTAATGCTTGGAATGAAATTTTAAGACTAAAACTTCTAGCAACATATTGTTCATTGAATGGTTTGTTGTTTTTTTTAGTTTCTTACCTTTATTATCTCACTTATCTATCCTTAGTGTGACACCATCCAAGGAGGACCTTCGTCCATGTTATTTGGCCAACCAAACCATACTCATGTCTTGGTAAACCAACCCTCTAACTGACCCATTAATAAAAAAACAAACCATTCATAACTTGAGGTGGCCTAGTTTTGCCCTTTTGCAGTCAGGTGCAGACTTTAGGACCAACACCACCCAACCTCAAATACAAATTGGAATAAGATATCAAATAATTTTTTGAACCAATTGTTTGAGCTACAGATTACAGCATCAAGGAGCCATGTTGAAATTGAAACACCTATCTTATATATATATGAATGAATTTTCTTTTCCTAAACCAAGTACATCAAGGAAATGTTAATGAAGTTCAAGATGAAAGACTATAAACATGTGAGTACTCCTATGGTTACCAGTTGCAAGTTGAGAAAATATGATGAATCTAAATAAGTGGATCAAAGACTCTATAGATTAATGATTTGTAGTCTACTCTATGTGACAACTTCAAGACCAGATATAATGCAAGCAGTTCGACAGGTCACAAGATTTCAAGCGGCACTAAAAGAAACCCATGTTCTAGCAATGAAAAGGATTTTTAGATATCTTAAAGGAACAATAAATTTTGGGCTATGGTATCCAAAAGGAAATGAGTTAACTATGGTATCCTACATGGATGTAGATTGGGAAGGGAGTATTCATGAAAAAATAAGTACAAGTGGAGCAAATTTCTACTTAGGTGAGTTCTTAGTGTCCTAGTTGAACAAGAAGCAATTTTCAATATCATTATCAATATCATAAGCAAAATATATCGCAACAACAACATGTTGTACTCAGATTCTCTTGATGAAGGAATCCCTACAAGACATACAAGTGAGATATGATGCGCCTATTATGATAATCTATGACAACACCGGTGCTATAAACATCTCCAAGAATCTAGTGATGCATTCCAAGAACAAACATATTCCTATTAAGTTCCACTTTCCATGGGAATAATTCACAGAAAAGAATATCAAGTTTGAGTACATTGGGAAAAAAGAACATAATGCAGACATCTTCAAAAAGTGTCTTCCTAGGGAGACCTTTGACAAAAACTGGGAGTAATCTCTGCTCCAAATTGATTTCCATAATCTTTTGCAAGCACAAAAATGGAAATACTATCAAGGTGGGTTACCCTTTTTCATTAATGTCAAAGGGGGAGAGAAAAATAGTAAAACTAGAAGCATGCAGATAGGGGGATGTTGGCATGTTTTACAGGCAATGTATGCTTATCATTGATGGGAAGTACAACAATGATGATGGATTGAGTACAGGTACAATGTGTCAGGCGGGAACCATAAGTATTTTAGGGAGACACAGTAGAGAAAGCTTGTGAAGACCAGAAGAGATAGTGCATAGGTGCACGCAGAGTGAAAGAGTGTGCTTGTTAATTTGATGGAAAATAGGCAGGCAAGGAAGTTCAACAACGATGATGGCATGGAAATATCATAAGTATAAACTCCATTTCGGAGTTTCAGATATTGGAACTTGGAGGTGTCAAGAACACTCACAACAAGAATGCGGAAATCGCGAAATGTGAAACCACGACGTAAAATCCATTTCGGAGTTTCGGATACTGGGACTTGGAGATGTCAAGAACACTTACAACAAGAATGCCAAAATCGTGAAATGCGAAACCACGACGTAAACTCCATTTCGGAGTTTCAGATACCGGGACTTGGAGGTGTCAAGAACACTCACAACAAGTATGCCGAAATCATGAAATGTGAAACAGTGAAATACGTTGATCGGACTCCATTTCAAAGTTTTGGATACCGAGAGTTGGAGGAGTCAAGTGTAAAGACTCTTCATCACAAGAGTCCCAAAGTTCTGAAATGCGAAACGTCGAAATCTCAAAACAGACACATCAAAAAAGATGCAAAATCACGATTTAATCTGAGTCAATGATCAAAGGGAGATCATGGACCATTGATCCGACTCCATTTTGGAGGTTCAGATACTAGGAGTTGGAAGAGTCAAGAGTTGTGACTCTTCATCAAAGGAGTCCCGAAGTTGCGAAATGCGAAATGCCGAAATCCCAAAACAGGCACATCAACAAAGACACAAAATCACGACTTAATCCGAGTCGTTGATCARAGGGAKATCATGGACCATTGATCCGACTCCATTTTGGAGGTTCGAATACCAGGAGTTGGAAGAGTCAAGAGTTGTGACTCTTCATCAAAGGAGTCTCGAAGTTGCAAAATGCAAAATGCTGAAATCCTGAAACAGGCACATCAACAAAGACGGGAAATCATGACTTAATCTGAGTCATTGATCAGAGGGAGATTGTGGATCGTTGATCTGAATCCATTTTGGAGTTTCAAATATTGAGAGTTGGAGGATTCAATAGTCAAGACTCTTCATCACATGAGTCTCGAAATTCCGAAATGAGAAATGCCAAAAGGCAAAATTGCGAAAGTGCTTGGTCACCGTCGGTAGTCACATCGTCAAAGAGCTATAGAGAAGAGCTCAAAGAACCAAGCTCCATTTCGGAGTTTTAGGGATCACAACATGGAGTGTTAAGAAACTTTACCACAGGAATGCCAAAATTCTGAAATGTCAAAATGCGGAATGGTGAAATAAACGCAAGACCCTATGGATCCAATCCAATGGTGCAGGTGAATTTGAATATGATTGGAGGGCTACTGTTGCACTTCACAGTGTAACTGCTAGAAATGACTGATGGTTTCTGCCAGAGGACTCGAAGAGACTTCAGGGTGACCACCAGAGAATATGAAGTGTCTCGGGATATCTTTTAGTGGAATGAATACTATTGATAGAGGCTATTGATAGATGTAAGATGGTTGGAGCCTGGAATTGCAACAGAGGGAATGAGCTCGACTGTGATAGAGAAGATGAAGAGTCTCAACTATTAGAGAGGCCAAGGAATCTTGGCATAACACCCAGTGATGATGGATGCATGGGTTAAACTTCTAGATAAGTTGAAGAGTCGAAATGATGTTCAGGCAGAGCACTCGCTATGAAGAGCATGCAGAAGCATTGCACATAGTTCATGCACAAGGTGCACATAGACTATAAGAATGCAGAACAAAGAAGAGATGTAGTGGTTGTTGTTGAGAGTGATTGAGGCATGTAGAAGGAGGCAAAGTGTGGCATCTGAAATGCACAGAAGAGGAATGGTGGATAGAAGGGTCATGGTGCACAAAGCATAAGAAGCAAAAGAACATAAAGCGTAAGGAATGTGTGCAGGAAGACACTGATGCAGGCAGAGCAGGGTAGTGTAGCAGAACAGTGATGAGACTGATAAGCCATTGATGAACATTATATCACTGTAATTAGTTTCAGTAGCAAAGATTTATATTTCGGGGTGATTGGGAGGTGCTAGGGAGGATTGTTGTCCTCTGAGGTTCAAGTGGGTTCTTGAACCCAAGGAGTTGTAGCTTCCATCTGGTTGCAGCCAGAGAAACCAAGGTGGCAGAGTGGTGCAAGGGAGAACCGTTGTTCTCTGTTATATAGGTTGGTTCCTGTGTGACTGGAAGTTGGTGTTGGAACACATAGGGAGTTGTTGCTTCCTTCTAGTGGGTGCTAGAGAAACAAGGGAGTCGATGCTTCCCTCTAGTGGGTGCTAGAGAAAAACATAGAGTTGGTTCTCTCAACAAGTTTCAACTTCCAAAACAGAGGTTGTAGCCTCATTATGAGTTGGTGCTCATAAGTATGATAATGTACAGAATGTAAAGATTACTTATCATATAAAGAAGAAAAGGTTTTTAACCTTTATGGGTTTCCTCAGGAAATATTTGTCTCTATGTATCTCATATGTGTGAATGATGTTGAATGTACTATTGCTTACTTCCCTGGATTATTGTGATTGTCATTGAGTGCTCTGTAAAAAGTTTAAAATAAGCATAATTGTTTAAGCAAGGTTACAACTGATTCACCCCCCCCCACTAAGTTGTCCAACAATTAGTATCAGAGTTGGCCCCTTTATCTAAGGGTAGATCCTAGAGCTTAAACATGTCAATCCATGAAGCAAATTCAACCAATAAGGCCCCTCTGTTAAATGGGACAAAGTTTTCCTTCTGGAAAGTTAGAATGAGAACCTACATAATGGCTTTAGGTGTAGATGTATAGGATGTGGTAGATACTGGTTATGTAAAGCCAGTTGTACTAGCTAATAAGGATGACAAGCTAGAATTTAGCTTCAACGCTAAGGCTATGAATTCTATCTTGAGTGGGCTTGCAGAAGCAGAATTCATAAAAGTTATGCACCTAGGAATTGCCAAAGAAATGTGGGGCAAACTCATTAGCAGTTATGAAGGTAATGAGAAGGTAAAGGAAGCCAAGCTTCAAACCTATAGAGTACATTTTGAACAACTGAAGATGAGAGAAGATGAAACTGTTGGAAAATACTTTCTGAGAGTTGAAGAACTAGTAAATGCAATGAAAGCACTTGGTGAAAAAATTGAGTAACCTTCTTTAGTTCAGAAAATTTTGAGATCACTACCAGATAGGTTCAACCCGAAGGTCTCTGCTATAGAATAACTTAATGATATAAAAACCTTGGAGATTGATCAACTTCTAGGAACATTGACTGCATATGACATGAGAATAGTTAAAGATAAACCCACCTCCAGAGAAGCATCATTTAAGGCAGACAAGAATGAGGATTCTGAGCCTGATGAAATTGAAGCAAAATTTGTGAAGAGACTGAAGAAGGGATCAGGAAAATACAAAGGTAAACTTCCTTTCAAATGTTTCAACTGTGGTAAGATAGGTCATTTTGCAAATAAATGTCCTCACAAAAGAAAGGATTAGACATCTGATGATGAGGAGAATCACAAACACAAAAATTTCTTTAAAGAGAATAATTTTAAGAAGAAAAGTATTTGTGTAAACAATGATGATGATCCTTCAGATGATGAAGACAATGACTCCTCTATTGAAGATAAACTAAATGATTTTATGCTTATGGCTATGTGAGATTTTGATGATGAACACACAAGAGGTGAAATGGATGATGAAGAAGCTATGGTGGATATGGAAGGTGAACTAATTAGTGCTTTGGAAGAAATTGATAGACTCAGAATTAAGAACAGAAAGCAAAAACAAATGTTGATACAGTTCGAGAAAGATAGAAAACAGCCTGATGAAGACTTTTCCCTACTAAAAGTGGAATTAGAAGAGGCAAAGAAAATCGAAAACATTTTGAAACAACAGTTATCAAAAAAGAAGGCAAGATGTGAAGCTCTGGAAAAAGAAGTAGTGAAAACCAGGAAAGAGTTGGAGAAGTTTCAAGCCTTGTATCATTAGAATCTATCAAGTATCAAAGCATCATAAGAATTGGCCACCATTCTGAATCAACAAAGAAACCCAAAGCTGAAAACAGGTCTGGGTTATGAAGAGGGATCAAGTAGTGATCAACCACGCAACAAATAACCCATCAAGTTTGTCAAATCTACCATCTATGACAACAAAAAACCTGCAAAAACAAAAGAAGATAACCATCTGCCCAGGAGGAGTAATTAAAGAGGTACCAGAACTGAAACTATGGATCAGAGAAATAATGTACTCTATGTTCAAAGAAATCATCAACATAGAATAAATCGACCTTCTCAAAGAAGACAACCATTTTCCAGGTACCAACCTTTTTTCTATGGATATTGTTTCTTTTTTTCTAACTTTGGTCATAAAGCTGTAAACTATTCTTTAAAATTAAATTATGAGCAATCAAGACATTCAAGGTATAGATCTCTGCCACAACAAAAAATGAGACAGCCAAGTAACAAACCACCATAGACTGCAAATCACTTGATGAATGGGAAAAGGACATAGGTTAAGCATAACAATCGTTATGATCCTTTAATGGACGAACCAAAATGTTACATTTGTCATAACTATGGACATAAATATGTTGACTGTTGCTTAAGGAACTATGAACCAGATTTGAATTCCCCTACTGAAAATGTCAAGGTTTGGAAGAAGAAAGAAAGTGACAAGTGTGGATTAGTGGTGTCAGCTCAAAGACAAACGAACCCTTGGTATATAGACAGTGGATGCTCCAAACATATGATGGGAGACAAAGGTAAGTTTCTATCTCTAAGTGAAAGAAAATCAGGAAACGTAACCTTTGGAAATGATGCTCCAGGTAAAATAAAGGATAAAGGGATGGTGAGTTTAAGTAATGGAAAAGGAAAAGACCAATATGTTCTATTTGTAGATGGGCTGAAACACAATCTTCTCAGTGTAAGTCAAATTTGTGATAGAGGATGTGAAGTGGTGTTCACGTCCAAGGAATGCAAGATAAAGTCTGTAAACTTAGGACAAGTGGTGGCCAAAGGCATAAGGACAAAAAATAATGTATATGTGCTGAAAGAAGATAGAGAAGAGTGTCATCTAAGAAAACATGATGAAAGATGGTTATGGCATAAGAGACTTGGACATCTAAACTTTGACCACTTAATCAAGCTCAAAAATCTTGAGGCAGTAAAAGAT
>ML792313.1:319259-351982 GCA_009831015.1 Picea engelmannii | reverse complement strand
ATGTGTAAACCCTGCCAAGTAGGAAAGCTAACCAGGACACAGTTTAAGTCCAAGAGCTCTACTTCAACAGAGAAACCACTCCAACTAGTTCATATGGATTTATGTGGACCATCAAGATAGGAAGGCACAAGGAAAGAAAACTAATTCATGCTGATTATTGATGATTACTCCAGAATTACTTGGGTTGCCTTTCTCAAGGAAAAAGCTGAAGCATTTGAGAAGTTTAAAATATTTAAGGATTTAACTGAGAATCAAATAGGTAAGAGGTTAAAGGCAATAAGATCGGACAGAGGATGAGAATTTATGTCAAGTAGTTTCAAGGAATTCTATGATAAGCATGGGATCAAGAGAGAATACACAATCCCAAGAACTCCACAACAAAATGGAGTAGTTGAGAGGCAAAATAGAATAGTGCGGAAAATGGACAAGTCAATGATGAATGAGAAGAACATTGGTCAAACCTACTAGGTAGAAGCAATACACACAACAATCCATGTTCTTAACAAAGCCCACCTCAGACCACAAAGTGACAAGACACCTTATGAACTGTGGTATGGGAGACCTGCTTCAATCAAACACTTCAAAGTCTTTGGGAGTAAATGTTACATAAAGAATAATGATGAGAACCTTGGAAAATATGATGATAGGGCTGATGAAGGTATCTTCTTAGGGTATGTTACAAACAGTAAAGGATACAGATTCTATAATAAGAGGTTGCATAAAATGGTTGACTATATTGACATAAAAGTTGATGAGGGAATCCTAGCAAGAGAATCTTCTACAGAGGACATAGCTAAAGCTGAAGATGAATAGGTTCAAGAATTATAAAACTAAGACTTTGAATCAGATGAAGACACAGATACTCAGACAGACTCAAATTAGCAGACAAATTCAAATTCCTCCTCCAGAATCACTCAAAAGAATCATCCTGCAAGTCAGATAATTGGTGAAAAAGACAAAGGTGTACAAACCAGGAGAAAGATAATCAAAGACACCAAACAATCACATATAGCTTTCATATCCATGCTGGAACCCAAGAATTTTAATGAAGCTAGAAAAGATGACCATCGGGTTAAAGCAATGAATGATGAACTTGATCAGATTGAGAAAAACAATACGTGGGAGATGGTTCATAGACCTGAAGGTAAAAATATCATTGGTTCCAAATGGATCTTTAAGAATAAGTTGAATGGGTAGGGACAAGTTGTCAGGAACAAAGCAAGATTGGTTTGTAAAGGCTATGATCAAATAGAAGGATTGGATTTTGATGAAACATTTTCACCCGTAGAAAGATTAGAAGCTATCAAAATATTTCTTGCCTATTCTTGTCATAAAAGGTTTAAAGTCTATCAAATGGATGTCAAGTCAGCTTTTCTAAATAGAGATGTAAATGAAGTAGTATATATGGAACAACCAGCGGGTTTCAAACTGTCTGATGACCCTGACTTAGTATGCAAGTTAAAGAAAGCTTTATATTTGTTAAAAAAATCCCCTCGTGCCTGGTATCACAGACTGGATACGTATCTCAAAGACAAAGGGTTCAAGAGAGGAACAATTGACAACAATCTATATATCAAAATAGAGGATAATGATTTGCTCATCGTGTTGGTCTATGTAGATGACATCATCTTCAGATGTAATAAGGATTCATTGGTACAATGGTTTTCTTATGCCATGGAGTCTGAGTTTGAAATGTCTATGATAGGTGAACTATCATTTTTTCTTGGTTTGCAAATCACTCAGAGGTCTGAAGGGATGTTCATTTCTCAAGAAAAAATATCTATGAGAAATGTTAAAAAGGTTTCAAATGGAAGATTCTAAACCTGTGGGCACACCTATGGTTACTGGATGCAAATTAAGAAAGGATGATGACTCACCTGATGTTGATCAAAGTTCATATAGGTCAATGATAGGCAGCCTGATGTACATCATAGAATCTCGCCCAGACATAATGCATGATGTTGGAATGGTAGGAAGATATCAGTCTGCACCTAAACAGAGTCATTTGCTAGCTGTCAAAAGGATATTCAAATATTTGAAATAAACAATGAACTATGGCCTATGGTATCCTAAGAATCAGAATTTTCAATTATCAGTCTACTCAGATGCTGATTGGGCTAACTACATGGATGAAAGGAAAAGCATGAGTGGAGGTGCGTTCTTCTTAGGAGATTCTCTAGTAGAATGGTTGAGTAAAAAGTAAGGTTCCATTTATTTATCAACTACAGAGGCAGACTACATTGTTGTTGCTACCTATTGCACTAAGGTATTATGGATGATTCAGACACTTGCAGACTTGGAGGTAAAATACGCTGCACCGATCCTAATTCATTATGATAACACTAGTGCCATCAGTGTGTCCAAGAATCTTGTATTCCACTCCAAGACCAAGCATATTCCCATAAAATACCATTTTATGAGACAACAAGTCACTAATTAGATTGTCCAGGTCCATTACATTCCAACCACAAAACAAATTGCAGACATATTTACTAAACCCCCAGCCAAGACACCATTTGAATATCTCCAAGAGAAGTCGGGTGTCATCCCATCTCACACCTAAGAGAGTCCATCCTGTTAGGGGGAGTTTGTATTGATTGAATATATGATACCTCTGAAAAATACTACAAAAACTCAGGGGGAGAGTGTTTTCTTTGACATTGATGTCAAAGGGGGAGAAAAGAATAGGTCTGGGTGCCTTTGTTGCCATCAATGCCAAAGGGGGATATTGTTGGCATGTTTTACAGGCAGTGTATGTTTATCATTGATGGAAATTAAATCAATGATGATGGCTTGAGTACAGGTACAATGTTCCAGGCGGGCACCAGAAGTATTTTGGGGAGACGCAGTAGAGCAAGCTCGTGAAGACCAGAAGAGATAGTGCAAAGGTCCATGCAAAGTGAAAGAGTGTGCTTGTTCATTTGATGGCAAACAGGTAGGCAAGGAAGATCATCATCGATGATGGCATGGAAATATCATAAGCGTAAACTCCATTTTGGAGTTTCGGATACTGGGACTTGGAGGTGTCAAGAACACTCACAACAAGAATGTTGAAATCGTGAAATGAAAAACCACGACGTAAAATCCATTTCAGAGTTTCAGATACCGAGACTTGGAGGTGTCAAGAACAAAAAGTATGCCGAAATCGCAAAATGCGAAACATAGAAATACGTTGATCTGAATCCATTTCGGAGTTTCGGATATTGGGAGTTGGAGGAGTCAAGTGTAGAGATTCTTCATCACAGGAGTCCTGAAGTTCCGAAATGCGAAACACCGAAATCCTGAAACAGGCACATCAAAAAAGACGCGAAATCATGACTTAATCTGAGTTGTTGATCAGAGGGATATCATGGACCTTTTATCCGAATCCATTTTGGAGGTTCAGATACCGGGAGTTGGAAGAGTCAAGAGTTGCAACTCTTCATCAAAGGAGTCCCGAAGTTGCGAAATGAGAAATGCCAAAATCCCAAAACAGGCACATCAACAAAGACGCGAAATCACGACTTAATCTGAGTCGTTGATCAAAGGGAGATCATGGACTGTTGATCCAACTCCATTTCAGAGTTTCGGATACTGGGATTTGGAGGAGTCAAGAGTCGAGACTCTTCATCACAGGAGTCCTGAAATTACGAAATGTGAAATGCCGAAAGGAGAAATTGCGAAAGCGCTTTATGGATAAGCGCTTGGTCACTGTCGGTGGTCACATCGTCAAAGAGTTGTAGAGAAGAGATTGAATAACCACGCTCCATTTTGGAGTTTCGGGGATCGTGACATGGAGCATCAATAAAATTTAGCACAGGAATGCCGAAATTATGAAATGCCAAAATGCGGAATGGCGAAATAAATGTAAGACCCTACGGATCCAATCCAATGGTGCAGGTGAATTTGAATATGATCAAAGGGCTACTATTGCACTTCATAGTGTAACTACTAGAAACAACTGATGGTTTCTACCAGAGGACTCGAAGAGACTTCAGGGTGACCACCAGAGAAGATGAAGTGTCTCAAGATATCTTCCAGTGGAATGAAGACTGTTGATAGAGGCTATTGACGCATGTAAGATGGTTGGAGCTTGGAACTATGACAAAGTGAATGAGCTCAATTGTGATAGAGAAGATGAAGAGTCTCAACTACTGGAGAGGCCAAGGAATCTCGACATAACACCCAGTGATGATGGATGCATGGGTTAAACTTCCAGAGAAGCTGAAGAGTCAAAATGATGATCAGGCAGAGCACTCATTGTGAAGAGCATGCAGAAGCATTGCGCGTAGTGCATGCATAAGGTGCACAGAGACTATAAGAATGCGGAACAAAAAGAGATGTACTGGTTGTTGTTGAGATTGATTGAGGCGTGTAGAAGGAGGTAGAGTGCAACAACTAAAATGCACAGAAGAGGAATGGTGCATAGAAGGGACATGGCGCACAGAGCATAAGAAGCAGAAGAACATAACGCGTAAGGAATGTGTGCAGGAAGACACTGATGCAAATAGAGCAGGGCAGTGTAGCAGAACAATGATGAGACTGGTAAGCCATTAATGAACATTATATCACTGTAATTAGTTTCAGTAGCAAAGATTTATATTTCAGGGTGGTTGGGAGGTGCTAGGGAGGACTGTTGTCCTCTAAGGTTCAAGTGGGTTCTTGAACACAGGGAGTTGTAGCTTCCATCTGGTTGTAGCCAGAGAAACTAGGGTGTCTGGGTGGTGCAAGGGAGAACTGTTGTTCTCTGTTATACAGGTTGGTGCATGTGTGACTGGAATTTGGTGCTTCCATCCAGTTGGTGCTGGAACACATAGGGAGTTGTTTCTTCCTTCTAGTGGGTTCTAGAGAAACCAGGGAGTCGGTGCTTCCCTTTAGTGGGTACTAGAGAAAAACATAGAGTTGGTGCTCTCAGCAAGTTGCAGCTTGCAAAACAAAGGTTGTAGTCTCATTATGAGTTGGTGCTCATAAGTATGATAATGTAAAGAATGCAAAGATTACTTATCATATAAAGAAGAAGAGGTTTTTACCCTTTATGGGTTTCCTCAGGAAATATTTGTCTCTGTGTATCTCATATGTGTGAATGATGATGAATGTACTATTGCTTACTTCCCTACATTATTGTGATTGTCATTGAGTTCTCTGTAAAGAGTTTAAAATAAGCATAATTGTTTAAGCAAGGTTACAACTGATTCACCCCCCCCCCCTCTTAGTTGTCCAACAGGGGAGTCAACATGAATACAAGAGGACAATTCAATCATTGGGATTAGAGCATGAAGACAGGTGAAGCACAATTGTTTTACTAAGTTGCCATCAATTACAAAGGGAGAGATTGTTGGAAAATTAGTTTTCATTGATTCCAACCTCAGAAGAATCCCTAAAGAAAATCATATAATCCCCTAAAAGTGATTATGATGTGTCTAGTTGAAGAATCCTTTAAGAGTCTTTAAGGAGAATTGACATAAGTGTATATAACTCCAAAGTGGTTCCCCTGTGGTGTAGATTTTAAGCATGGACCTCACATGATGAGGTAACATTTTTTTTCCACATGCCCACTTTGAGTTGTACACAAATGGATCCTTGAAGGAACCTCGAAGAAGCCCTAAAACCAAGTGAATATGCCCCTAAAGTCAAGTGAAGAATCCCCTAAAACCAAGAGAAGAAGCCCCTAAATCCAAGTGGATAATCCCCTAAGGCCAAGAGAAGAGGCCCCTAAAGTAAAGTGAAGAATCCTATAAAGCCAAGAGAAGAAGCCCCTAAAGTAAAGTAAATAAGCCCCTAAGGTTGATCATCCTTAATAAATATGTGCGACCCAAAAGTTGCAACCCTTTGCCACACCCCCTCATGTGGATAAGACTCATATAAATAAGAGGAACCTCATTTGGAATTTGGATCACACCAATTCAACCTAGCCAAGGAAGAGGAGCAAATTTCATCCTAGAGGAGTGATTTTCCAAGGGAATATGAAGTGAAGAAGGGTGAAATTCCAAGGTAAGATGAAGTATTATGATGATTTGTTCTAGGATTTTCTTTGAAGGTCATCTTGGAATTTTTGTTATAACTGTTTTTCTAGACTGATTCAGATAATGAAACTTCGAGGTGTTTCATAAGATATAGAGAAGAATCTTTGGTACTAATTTCAAGTCTTTAATCATTACATGTTTGGATTTATACGTAGTGGAAGTTGAGGTTTTTGAAACTAGGGTTTTCTTATTCAAAATGAGTCATCTTACCATTTTTGATATAATATTTTTTTGGGGACATGTAAAGGAACAAAACTTGGAGAAATTTTAGAGAAGATATCAAATAATATTTGGTACAAGTTTCAGATCCTAATTCATTATAAGTACTTACTTATACTTGTGGGAAGTTGTAACATCCCTATTACCCCTAGGTTGTAAATATAATTATGTTATTACTAACATACTATGGAAAAATATTTTATGTGTGGATGATGAAACTTTTTTAAGAAGGAAATGTAAATGTTTTCTGCTATTAAATAAAAATGAAAATTGTTGAACAACTGTTGAAGGTGTTGCTAATGTAAATTATGATGCATGAGAGGGGATGGTGAGGGGAACCAGTAATGGTTGAAATGACCCCTGATAGACTATTACTTTGTTAGATTTAACATGTCCATACCCAAAACAGTCCTTTGTATTAGAGAATTTAATTACTATTCAATATGGTAGTTAGGAAGTCTTCCTCAAGACTCAATGAGGAGATGGGAAAAGTGCCCCATCTGGAAAATTTCTGATCCGAACCATTAATTGGGAAATGGAGCCATGAAATATTGTTGTATAAGGAAAGAAAAAGAATAAAATCATGGGCAGAAGGAAGAGGAGACACAAAAATGCGTCGGGGAACTAGATCTGAAGAGGAAGAGCGTGTGAAGCTCTCTGGTTCAGAAGAGAGATGACAAGATAAATTGTTCTGGGTACAAGAACTATGGGGAAGCATTTTCTAATCAATCTGATAAACAAGGTTGTAGAGAAATTTAGAGATTGAGTGAAAAATCACAACAGACCCCCTTGCTTGGTGGATAGAAGACTAGACTGCCAATTTATCGTGGGAGAAGGAGAGTAACCTTCATCCCTTGTTGTTTGCTGAGAAAAAGAATAACTCTCTCTCATGAAATCATACTTTGGCTAGGGGTGGCCATATGTGAAATACACCAAGAATAATTATGCCTATGGTTGGGTGGAAAATGGAACACCCTTCAACAATTTCCAGCTAATTCTAAGTTTTAGATAAGTGCTTTCTTTGTTTTGTATTTTCATGATAGTTTTATTTCATGCTATGGATTTTATGTGCTAGATAATTGCAAAATTAATTATCCTACTTAAATGATGGAATTGTCACTCTGAATGTCTGGATGGCTGAGAAATATGAAATAAAGTTTGGAAATCATATTCTGTTGTTGGTTTCTAACTGACTCTGTTTAGAATGTGAAGTTGTTGATAATAGATTATTACTCAAATTAGGAACAAAGTGTTGGATGATTACTTGTAGTAATCTATATGAACAAATACCCAAGTATTAGTAAAGTATAGCCACTAAAATCCTCATAGATTAGCTTGGTAATTAGGGAAATAAAATTTCTATTAGAAACTTGAAGACTGAGCAGCTGGCTTTGGTCTCTCTCTTAGTTTGGAAAACCTATTCGACTCAGGACTTGAAAGAAGTTTAGACTCCCTAATTGAAATTAAGAGAATAATCCAAACATTAAATAAAGGAAACTAATTTTAAAAATAAATAACAAGAAAGGAATGAGAAATGCAAATTCAAGCTTTAAATTTCAAATAAATGAAATTTAGAATTGAATGCATTGTGATTAATTAGGCTTCATTAAAATTTGGTAAAAAGAGGGAAATTTACCAGGAATTACACAGTAAATTTGATGTTCAGAGGGGAAATATTTGGGAATAATGACTAACCCATGAAAATAGAAAAGAGATGCTTGTAATTAGGAGACTAGTAAATTCTAGTAAAAACATAGTTTTACCATGGAGAATTATATTTCCAAGAAATGTAATATTCTGGAAAACAATTTAAGGAAATAAATTACATAAATTTGTAAATGTGAATGTGAAATTCTATGTTTTTTGGACACAATTGAATGAATGATAAATTCTGGTAACTATCTAGTTCGTGAGTAATGAAGGTTTGGAATTTATTTTCGTTTTTGTAAAGGATTTAACTGTGCTAAGTTTACCTAGTTTCACAAGTCACACTCTGCATAGTTTGCCCTGTGCTCCTGAAGGAATTTTCTGAGAATGTATTTTATTTCTAAAGGTTTAAAGTATGGAAAATTATAATTTTTCCTTTTCTTTTATGATATAAAATTAATTTCAAAAGAGGGATCCTTTTGGAGCTTGGCCTATGGCATTAATGTTAAATATTATAATCATTAAAACATTTATATTGTCCCTCTTTCAGAGTGATGGCTTGAATGTGGTAAGTATTATAAAATTAAATGTCAAATACAATCATTTTGAAGTCCATCCTTCAGAGTGAAGGGGAGGACATGTTTGAATGAAGTCTGAAGCCATCAGAGTAATGAGTGAAGAGTGAGTGTTCAAATTCTAAAATCTTGGGTAATATAGGGTCCCACATGTATTTAATAATACTAAACACCACTCTCTCATGATTGGAGGTTAGAGTAATGAGAGGATCACACATGTTTCTAGTGCAAATACCTTGGGGCGATGGCATGAATTGACATAATATTTAATATATGTAATAAATGAATGCATGTTTGAAAACCTCTTTGGAGTTGACCATTTAAGAGTTGATATATAGAGATCATAGTACAACTCTGAAGGGTTCATAGTATGATAGTTCACACATTATAAGGTTATAAAATATAATAGTGCATGTGAAGGAGGTTGGAATTAGATGTAATAATACATAATATTAAATACATTTTAATTCCTCTTCCTTCCTATATATATAACGTGGATATTATGGTGCAAATTCATAATCCAAGTTATTTGATTTATATGTTGATAAAACTTAATAAACCTAAGCATATTATAGTTTAATTAATTATACTAGAAGATAATGTAATTATGTTATAATATAATTAATTAACTTATAAGATAATCATTACAAGAGTGGTGTTTAATTGAATTATTAGGTTAAGTAGAAATGTAATTATGTGGGTAAATAATTAGTGAATAATGATTATCCCTAATGCGGTTTAAATATTTAAATACCAAGGAGTGGTATTTTAAGAAAATATTGATTAAGTAATTTAATCAATTTATATGAAAAATGACAAATGCCAATATCTAGTCGAGCAAGCCCTTGTACCCTATGGTGATGTGGCATGTCATGATGGGTCCATGTGTCAAGTGGATATTGAGACACATGTCACATTAGGAGACATGTACACAATGACAACAATGACCAAGGTGGCAAGCGAGGTCAATCTTAGTCGTAGATCCCTGTAGGTCCCACATAAGCTAAGTGTAGCTAGAATGGGAGAAGGGTCGTTAACCATCATGTGCATTTGTGACTCTGAAGTAATTAGGGAAATTGGATTTGTAGGTCAGATCCATTGGAGTAGGAGAGATCAGAGAGAGTTTTCTGGAGTGGTTTGAGTGCCTGAAATGAAGGAACTTTGATGAAGAGACTCTTGGAGGTGATAAGAGTCATTGATCGCTCAAATCTAAGGACTTTTAGATCTATTAGAGAGAGTCATTGATTCAGAGGGCCCAATGGGCCAACTGACAGGCACCATGCCAATACTGCATCAGATGGAACAAGTAATAGGAAGCCATGTGGAAGTGAGCGACTTTGGATTGATGAGGGTCTAAGGAACTTTAGGAATCAATAGCTTTTGATCCAGAGGTCAGTTATGAACATGGTTATAGTCATTGGAAAGATCTTGACGGTCAAAATATGAGCGTATCCTTTAGAATATTCTTTTATATGATTAATAAAAGGTGAAAATTTAATACCCCATCCATTAAAAAGGTACTTAGGGGGTTGGGTGTGTTACAAAAGTTAGGGTTTGTGACTAATCTAGAAAATAGTCCCAAACAAGTGTTTGAGATAAAACGGTTATATATAAATATTGGTAGGTCCAAATTGAATTCCACTTGTTGCATTAGAAGGATAACAAATCCCAATATCTGAGGTCCAAGTTTTAGAATAAAAAATGAAAAATTGAGCTCTTGGTGAACCTTACAAGTTTGCAGATTTGAGGTATAGTTCTGAGCAATTTTGTATGCAGATTTAAGAAGTGATTTTGGGATTGTATTTGAAGGTTGATTTGATCTTGCATCATCATTTAAAATATTCCAAGGGGATTGGTGTCTCCTTTCAATAAGTGTTGGAAAACTCAGGGAGTGGGTGTTTCCTTCAAGTTGGTTCTTTTAAAATCTTGAAACTACTTAAGAAAAGATTTTTTGGTTTTCTCCTAGTTGGGTTTCCACATAAAAATATATGTGCAATGTGTATGATTTTATGTGATTATCAATTCCCTTATTAATGGTTAATTTTAATGTAGTGCTTGAAGGTTAAATTTTTTGAAATAACTCTATACTGGTTCACCCCCCCCCCTCTCAGTATTCTTGAATATGCTAACACAATTTTGCAAAGAATATAACGCATACCCAACAATGATGACTAAATTATTTCCCAATTTAGGTAATCCAACTATGAAATCCATAGAAATATCTGTCTAAATATTAGGTGGAATTGGGAGCGGTTGGAGTTTTGACGGTTTCTCCCTTATGGCATTGATAGGTATCACATTCAACCACAAAGGTGTGGATGTTTTGTTTCATACCTTCCCATAAAAAAGAATGTGAGACCCATTCATAGGTTTTGGTAAATCATGAATGCCTAGCTGTGGGTGAAGTATGAAACATAGAGAGAACCATGTGTTTAAGGTTCGATTGTTTTCTTAAATACATGTGACATTTATAGTGAACCTATTCATTGTGCCAAGAGTACCCTGGAGAAGCTTGTGAACCTTGTTGTTGTTTTTGGATCATGCTAGAAATTTTGGGTTCTTGCAACCATTCTTGGCGAATGACCTAAAACCCGTATGCTATAATGAATGAGAGGGAAAAGAGGGAACCTCAATATTTATATTTGCTTGAAAGAGAATAAAAAACCACATTTTATTTTCCCTTCTTGTAGATGATCTCATAATCATATCCAAATAGCTTGGTCACCCCTTTTTGTTGCTTCGGGGATGAAAATATTTGTTCTAGAAAATACTTGAGGCTACAATAATAAGTTTTAATTTGAATGCATTTCCCCAACATATAGGGATGCCAAAGATCCACTCCAGGCATAATATCCAACAATTCCTTTTCATAGGTTGATTGGCCCAAATTTTAGTCCAACAATTGTTTTCTAGTGAAATCCAAAGGTTAGGCGTCTTGCATGAGGATTACCCAAATTACTTTCCCTGGGGCATCACATCCCCGAAAAAAATTCTGTGAAGTATGGGAGTGTCAGGATAGGAGTCATGAAAATATCATCTTTCAAGGGATGGAAGGATTGATCGGCTACTAGAGTCCAACTAAAAGCATTGTTTTTAAGGAGAGAAGTAAGAGGAGCTACAATTTTTCCATAATTATGAACAAGATTGTGATAATATCATATTAAACCCAGGAAACCAAAAAAATATTTTAATATTTTTAGGGTGAGACCAGTCCTTCATAGCTTTTATTTTATTAGGATCCACCTGTACACCATCCTTTCTGACAATATGACCTAGGTACTAAAATTGAGAGGCTCCAAAAGCACAGTTAGACTGTTTGAGAAAAGTTTTGTACTTAGACAATAGATGGAGAACTTGATCTACATGGACGATATGGGATTGCTAAGTTTTAATAGAGATTAGATGTAAGGTATCTAGAGAGGTAGTGGAGGGGCTCAGAGGGCCCATAGTGATGATAGTGGAGACCATTTAATGTAAGATGGACTAGTTCCACTATATTATTAAATAAGGCCCACTATGGTAGTTAGATATAATAAATGGGTAATTAGATATAATGAATGTAAGATGACTTCTTAGAAGGTTCTACTTCTAGAAGATTCCTCCTCTAGAATGTTCTTAGGATATGGTAGCACTATATAAAGGGGTTCAAGCAATGTAATGAGAGATGAAGAGAAGTATTGTATTTGGAACGGTAGCTAAATAGGAGGATGCCCCCTCGAAGAGGCAAGTGAACAAGAGAGGATCCCTTCCATAATAGGATCCACTGTATGGTGGTGCCCTACCTCAAGGGTTTGATATAATAAAGCGTGGTTTCTTCTATCTTGCTTGTGGATCTATTGTGTATTCAGTATTTGTGGTGATTATATTTGTAGATCTATCTTGGTTCTTAACAAGTGGTAGTATTGTAATTGTGAGTTGTATCTCATTAGTAGGATGCCCCCTCGAAGAGGCAAGTGAACAAGAGAGGATCCCTTCCATAATAGGATCCATTGTATGGTGTTTCCCTACCTCAAGGGTTTGGTAATAATAAAGTGTGGTTTCTTTTATCTTGCTTTGTGGATCTATTATGTATTCAGTAATCGTGGTGATTATATATGTAGATCTATTCAGGTTCTTAACAAGTGGTATCATAGAACTTTCCATGGGCAATCATTGTGGGCAAATATTTTTTATTTTTGCATATTTTTTTTTCGGAGAAGAAAAAAAGAGGGCCGCAACATTCTCAAAGTTTTCGGTATATTTTTTTGATTTTTTTTTAGAAAAGGGTTGTATATATAAGTTCCTCTCATAAAAAAACCCAATTTGAAAAAACAAATCGTCCGAAACGGAGTCCGGGAAGTCAAGATATTGAAGTTTTAAAATCTGCAAATTTTCAGGATTTTTTCCGTGGACGACGGTGAGATTTTTTTTATTTATGTAGCATCTGGAGGCCGAATTTTCCCAAATAAATTACATATCTGAGTTCCTCTCACAATTTCACCCAATTTCAAAAAACCAATCAGCCAAAACGGAGTCCAGGAAGTGAAGTTATGAGCATTTTAACTTCAACAGTTTTTTAGGGTTTTTCCAAAAAAAACCGCGATTTTCTGCCGTAACTTATTGAGTCTATTTTTTTTTTTTTTCATGAAGGTCGAGGGACCAAAGAGTTCATAGGGTGCTCAGATGGATATTTCTTCTCATAACCTAAAATAAATTCTTGAATCATTCAAAGCCCAATTGTTTCACACATTGGATGACAAATTGGATGCATTTGTACATGGCCTCACAGATGGCCTCAATGATAGTTTTCATAGTATTCAAGATGCATTGAATAACATGCATGAAATATTTCTTATGGAGGGACTCATGGATGAATATAATCAAGAAATATATGCTTGGTATGATTTTGAGGATGATTATGATGATTGGTATATGGATAGTTGTCATTTCTGGGATAACAACCACTTCCATATTTTATTTGATGACTCTACTCCACCTTCTATAGAGAACATCAATGTCCCACATCAGGAGCTAGTTACCAGTGTTCAGTTTTCATATTCTATAGTGGTATTATTCCTTCCAGATTCTTCTACGAACCTTTTCCACTATGTGGATGGATCTTCTTATTTGGATCCACATGATAGGTGTCAGTCTTTGGAGCATCATTTGGAGTTGGTTATTGGGTTCCAAAATCTTCCACGGGGAGTTCACATGAGCACTTAGACATGGGACCTGGGCTTACAATGGTGGTTTGAATACTTCAACATGGTGAATTTCCTTTCTACATGGGACCTTGGTTCTTCAGTCTTCTTCAACATTATGGTCCACAATTATCCATGGGACCCTGGTATATGGTTGTACATCAAGCATTGAGGACAACACTTTCATAAGGGGGATGTAATGTAAGGTAGCTATAGAGGTAGTGGAGGGGATCAGAGGGCCCATAGTGATGATAGTGGAGACCATTTAATGTAAGGTGGACTAGGTCCACTATATTATTAAATAAGTCTCACTATGGTAGTTAGATATAATAAATGAGTAATTAGATATAATAAATGTAAGAGGACTTCTTAGAAGGTTCTACTTCTAGAAGATTCCTCCTCTAGAATGTTCTTAGGTGATGGTAGCAATATATAAATGGGTTCAAGCAATGTAATGAGACATGAAGAGAAGTATTGTAATTGTGAGTTGTAGCTCATTAGGAGCATTCCCCTTTGAAGAGGCAAGTGAACAGGAGAGGATCCCTTTCATAATAGGATCCATTGTATGGTGTTTGCCTACCTCAAGGGTTTGGTAATAATAAAGTGTGGTTTCTTCTATCTTGCTTTGTGGATCTATTGTGTATTCAGTAATTGTGGTGATTATATTTGTAGATCTATTTAAGTTCTTAACATTAGAATATCATCAAAGAAAACTAAGAAAAAATGATAGATGAAAGGGTGGAAGACATTATTCACGAGATTTTGAAATTGGAGGGGGCATTACATAGGCCAAAGAGAATGACCAAGAAATCATAGTGACCCTAATGAGTTCTAAAGGAAGCCTTGGGAATATCTTCCTCTTTCATATGCATTTGGTAGTATCCAAAATGGATATCAAGCTTGGTAAAGTATTGAACACCACTAAATTCATCCAAAATGTTGTCACAAACCCAACCCCCTAAGTACCCTTTTAAGGGATGGGGTATAAATTTTTCACCTTCCTACAACTTCTCTGAGGTCCTTGAATAAGGGAACTATTTCCTTTTTCTCTCCTTTATCTTTCCAAAAACTATAAACTCGTCCATAATTGAGTTTTAAGTCGGAAGTTATGGCTTCCTAAAATTCTCAGGGTATAATTGGTCAAAGGCCATGTGGTACCCACATGGCTCCACCTCATTCGCACCATCCCACCTGATACTGACTTGACGTCGATCGTCATACTTTAGCGATGACATGGCACTGGAGGGGTGGTTGCATGGGATATCTCTCGGTCTTCGTGAATACCAGGACTTCATCCCTCCATCATTCTTATATAGGTCTATAACATCTCCATGGAACCGAAGTCCCAAAGTCTCCTTTCTCTCCAATATATATGGTGGGGATCGATCCACGCTTAGATTTTATGGTTGAGAATTATCCGCACTTAACACAAGTTTTAGAATTGACAAGGGGTGGGGGTCCGACACCTAAATCACAACCACTCCCATGATTCCATGTGGAACTATCCAGGCATGCCACATCATCATGGTGTACGCAGGCTCGTCCAATTGAGGCCAGACACTTCAACATGGGAAAATTTGGTGCTTTGGCACTTCGACACTTCATCATTTAAACCACCTTCCTACATCTTTGAGTTTTTCCCAAAGTCCTAGAGTCGCGTATTTCCAAATTTATAAAACTCCCGCCACGTACTCTAGCCTTAGACGCTTTGGTGTTTGGCCTGTACACCAACATGTCAAATATCCCAGAGCCCCAAAGTCTCGAGCTTCCTTGCTACGTACTTTGGCCTTCGATGCTTCAGCATGTTCTCACCCCTTGTGCCTTATGTTTCCTAGAGTAGGACTTCACC
The DNA here is from genome assembly GCA_009831015.1 of Picea engelmannii. Classification (NCBI taxonomy): domain Eukaryota; kingdom Viridiplantae; phylum Streptophyta; class Pinopsida; order Pinales; family Pinaceae; genus Picea; species Picea engelmannii. The sequence goes on along the minus strand of ML792313.1, from coordinate 336,510 downwards.
AAATTACTTACACTTTCTTTCCACTAGTTGACAGAATGATCGAGAAAGGACCCTAATGGATTCTCAAATCAACAACTCACATTGCTACCGAATTCTTCCCCATGATCCAACGGTTGGTGGATTTCTCCAATTAGGGGATTCGCTAGTTCACGACCCTTACCATTCTTAACTCTTCAATTCCATGAAGGGTTACCTGTCAAAGTGGTCATAAAGTGGGAATGATAGCCTGCTCCTGGTTAATGATAATACTTACCATGTCCTTCCACTATAGTCAATCTAACGGTCGAGAAGGGTCTCAAAGGATCCTTAGATCTACGACCCACGTTACTTCATGACTTTAGCATTCACAGATTTCGGCCGTTTAAAACCTTTTTAATTCTAAAGTAGGTCAATGTTGAATTGACCACAGCATATATCCAATGGTTAGGGAAGATACTGAGGTCCTTATATATATGACTTGCATTGCTTCACGAGTTCAATGTTCGGTATTTCCAGCCACTTCAAACTCTTTTACGCCCATAGTGGGTCAACGCCAAATGACCGTGGCTCGCATATGATGGCCATGAAGGGTCCCAAAGGTTTTTAGATTGGCGAATGAGAAGGATAAATCGATCTAACGATTATGAAAGGCCCTGAAATTTAAATGGAATACTATGATAGCATGATCCTTTTTACAAAGGGCCTTCTCTTTGGGTAATGCTTGGCTCCTTTTTCACACAGTGTAGGGTTCCTGGGTCTTGGTCGTATGGAACTTCTAGTGGCTCGAGGGCTCAAGGAAGTGATACATTACTAGAGGTAATAAGCCCATGACTTTGAGTTGATGATCACCTAGATCCACTATGTGTCCCTGTTGGAAGCAAGCCAAAGTGGAAAGAAAGGATATTTTGGGAAAGAAGGCATGCGCGAGGGAAGTGACAACTAGAAGGAAGAGAAACACGTGTGCATGCATGGAATACCTAACGAAGTTAGGGTTAGTGTTTTTTTAATACATTGTAATGGCTAGTGAGCTAGAAACGTATAAATATAGATACCTAGGTCTCATAGAAAAAATGATGAGTAGAATTAGTGGAGAGAGAAGAGGTACCAGAGAGCAAGGAAATAGAGTAATCCTGTTTTGATAGCTAGCTATGATATTTTTCTATACGACCTAATTTTGTAAGTTGTTGAGCTAGAGAGGAGTAAGGAGGGTAGATCTTGAGGGTTATATCGTAGGCTGAGGAGCCTGGTGTGATCTAGTCCGCCCCATAATAGATCTCGACCCGACTCAGAAGAGTTGTAAAGTGCACGACATTGTAGTTTTATAATTGCTATAATAAAAGAGCTTGAGAGACATATCTTTGTGGACATAGACCGGGGGGTGAACCATGGTAAAACCTGTGTTATGTGATTGAATGCATGCATTTTCTTTATTGTCTTCAGTAGTTATTGATATGATAAATGAATGATTTGTTATATTTCATGCATAATCGTGAATGACCATTTATTATGTTAATAAGTTAAAATAGAAGTCTCAAAGCACAATTCTCATGTCCCTACTCAAATCTTGGTTGCAAACACATGAGTATTGCAACCACCCATTAAGACTATCTTGGGTGAGACAGTGCAGTGCACTCTGTGTGTTTCATTGCCTTCTGGTTTACCAGGAGGACCGATAGTTTTAGAAGGCTTTGTTGGAACCCCGAACATACATGAAACATGGGTCAAGTGTATTAAAGATATAAAATCAGATAGGGTATATAATAAAACCCAACAAATGGTTCCGTTGTTGTTGGTTGGAATAGTAGAGGATTGAGTAGATGGGATCCATCAAGGATCTATTAAAATATACGTAGGATTTGCGGGAGGCGGGTCAAGAGAAAATAATGCGTCAATAGAAGGGGATGACGAGACCATGGAATCCCACAAAAGCTGATATCTAAAGTTGGTTGAAGACAAAAGAGCTAGAGTTTACGCAGAAAGATAACAAAAACCCTAGAGTAACACCGTGCAAATATCTTGAGAAATACATGTTTACTGATTTGCATGAAGTCTTTTTCTTTGATTTTCCACACTTATTGCAAGAGTGGATACTAAGGTTGAAGGATAACCATGCAACAAACTGGATCCGACAGTAAGATTGGACCTCAAATCAGATTGAGCAGTTACAACATGTGAACAACAAATTCACCCGCACAGTAGATTTTCGGCTCAATAGTATTGTAACAGGATTTATAACAGAGTTTTTCGTAGATACAACGAAGTCGTACATTGCAGTGAAGAAAGAATTTCTATGTGGGCCTCTAGGAAGGTATATTAGATCACTATATACTTATATTAATATATTTCTATACAAAAAAGGGGTAATTACGATGGAGTTAGACATCTAAACTTCCTTGCGTGCATGGGGGAAGGGGGGAAGCATTGACAGAAGGAGGAGAAATGGAAATGGAAGGAGGAATGGATAAGGGAAAGAATGAGGAACCCTTGGACCCAATCATGATGGATGACGACCAGATCAAGTGGATCATTGCGAAAGCTAGAAATATGTGCAGTGGAATACCCTCTCGATACAAGGTGAATACCAAGAAGAGAGTCGCATCTGTGAGGGAAGGCTTGGCGAGTGATGAAGAAGAGGTAGAGGATCTCTGAGTTGTGGAGAAGATTGAGGAAATCTCACATGCAACGTATGAGAGGAAGACGAGAGGTACAAGAACGAGAAGAGAAGGCAAAAATCCTGTCCATATTAATGTCAGTGTCGAACCCATAAACCCATGTGCGACTAATACACCAAAGATAACATCACCATTTAGACAACCAAATTTCGAGAGATGAAAGAAAACAAAAAGTACATCTACACAAGGCACAACAACTAGAGGAGCCGGTTCAAGAAGCACTAGTCAAGTATCTACACCACGTGGAGGTAGTAGTTCATCATTCAGGATGGCAGGACACGATCCCACCATCAGGTTACCATAATTCAAAGGAGAAGCATCAGAGAACCTGAAAAAACATTTGTTCATCTGTGAGAAGATTTGGGAAGTGAATCAGATCACAAAAGAAGATACTAAACTTTCACATCTAGCAATTACACCAAGGGATCACACACTGGATTGGTATATGAGTTTAGCTACAAACAATACACCAAGGAAAACTAGAACGATTGCAAACATCAAGAAATTGTTGATAAATGAGTTCCAGAAGACAAGTTCAGAAGATCAGTACATGAATGAGATGATAGAAATCAGAAAGAAACTGGGAGAATCCATATGGGAGATTGACCATATATTCAATTGAATGAGAGGAAAGTTGAAATATCTCATTTACCAGGAGGGCCGATAGTTTTAGAAGGCTTTGTTGGAACCCCGAGTAGACATGAAACATGGGTCAAGCGTATTAAAGATATAAAATTAGATAGGATATATAATAAAACCCAACAAATGGTTCTGTTTTTGTTCATTGGAATAGTAAAGGATTGAGTAGATGGGATCTGTGGAAGATCTGTTAAAATATACATAAGATTTACGGGAGGCGGGTCAAGAGAAAAGAATGCACTGATATAAGGGGATGTTGAGACCATGGAATCCCACAAAAGATGAGATCGAAAGCTGGCTGAAAACAAAAGTGATGGAGTTTGCACAGAAAGATAACAAAAACCCCAGAGTAACACCGCGCAAATATCTTGAGAAATACATGTTTACTGATTTGTATGAAGTCTATTTCTTTGATTTTCCACACTTATTGCAGGAGTGGATAATAAGGTTGAAGGATAACCATGCAACAAACTGGATCTAACAGTTAGAGTGGTCCTCAAATTAGATTGAGCAGTTACAACAGGTGAACAACAAATTCACCCGCACAGTAGATTTTCGTCTCGACAGTATTGTAATAGGATTTATAACAGAGTTTTTCGTAGATATAACGAAGTCGTATAGCACAATAGAGAAATAATTTCTATGTGGGCCTCTAGGAAGGTATATTAGATCACTGTATACTTCTATTAATATATTTCTATACAAAAAAGGGGTAATGATGATGGATTCAGGCATCTAAACTTCCCTATGTGCATGGGGGAAGGGGGGAAGCACTGACAGAAAAAGGAGAAATGGAAATGGAAGGAGGAATATTAGATAAGGGAAAGAAGGAGGAACCCTTGGACCCAATCATGATGAATGATGACCAGATCAAGTGGATCATGGTGAAAGATGGAAAGACGTGCAGTGGAGTACCCTCTCGATACAAGGTGAATACCAAGAAGAGAGTCGTAGCCCTGAGGGAAGGCTTGGCAAGTGATGAAGAAGAGGTAGAGGATCTCCGAGTTGTGGATAAGATTGAGGAAATCCCACGTGCAGCGTATGAGAGGAAGCCGAGAGGTACAAGAACAAGAAGAGAAGGAAAAAATCCTATCCATATTAATGTCAGTGTCGAACCCATAAACCCATGTGTGACTAATACACCAAATATAACACCACCGTTTAGACAACCGAATTTCAGGAGACGAAAGACATCAAGAATTACATCTACACAAGGCACAACAACTGGAGGAGCCAGTTTAGGAAGCACTAGTCAAGTATATACACCATGTGGAGGTAGTAGTTCATCATTCAGGATGGCAAGACACGATCCCACCATCAGGTTACCAGAATTCAAAGGAGAAGCATCAGAGGACCCGAAAAAACATTTGTTCATCTGTGAGAAGATTTGGGAAGTGAAACAGATCACAAAAGAAGATACTAAAATTTCACATCTAACGATTACACTAAGGGATCACACACTGGATTGGTATATGATTTTAGCTACAAACAATACACCAGGGACAACCAGAATGATTGCAGACATTAAGAAATTGTTGATAAATGAGTTCTAGAAGAAAAGTTCAAAAGATCAGTACATGAACGAGATGGTAGAAATCAGAAAGAAACCAGGAGAATCTGTATGGGATATTGGCCATATATTCAAGCGAATGAAAGGAAATTTGAAATATCTCATGACTGATATGTAACACAGACACATGTTCGTCAATTCACTGCTACCACACTTAAAATACCCATTGTGACAACAAAAGTTTCAGACATAGGCAGAGGCTCTGTAGGAAGCCCTGCAACTGGAAGAAAACCAATATCAACAGAAAGATCTAGCCATCAAATAAATGAATGAGGATTTTAAGAACTTGACATCCTTGCTAAACTAGAACAAAAGTAACAACAAACAAGAAGTCATTTGGTGTACCACATGCAGGACAAAGGGACACCACAAGAATGAATGTCCAACATTCGCGCAGAATATGGCAGCTAGAATGCCAAATCCGTTACCATTAGGAGGATTATGGTGTGATATCTATAAGAAACCAGGTCACGATCCATATCATTTCCCAATGATGCACCAATACCATATAGTCCCAAAGAGTTCATATTGTAACTTTTACAAGTCAGTGTGCCAAGATGACAAAGATTGTAGAACTATGGATTTGATGTGAGAAAGGACATCAGATTCATATAGGGTGTAGGCATAAATGATGATTGGGCAATATGCACCACAATTTAACCAAGTTCCAGCCCCATACAATACTTCACAATAGCAGTATAATATTGCACAACAACCCTACAATACCGCAAAGCCACAATACAACATAGCACAACCTCAGTACAATATCGCACAGTATAATTAGGCACCTCAATATAACCCATCGATAGGAGATCGAGATGGCTACAGAGGTAGAGGATGACCAAGAGGAGGTTTTGGAAGAGGTAGAGGACTAGTGGTATGTCACAACTATGAATAACTAGGACATTATGGAAGGGAATGTCCACTTCCACCAACAACTTGTATGTATTGTCTAGCATCAGACCATGATACAGAAGAATGTCTAACAGTATTAGTAAAGATATAGGAAAAGAGGAATCAAAACAACCAAAATGTTCAGTGGATTTCAGCTAAAGTGAGGGATGAAGGATGAAACATCAACATAGTTACGCGCCAAGGAGCTAAAATAGGAAACAACACAGCTCAACAAGAACCAGTACAACATCAGTGGGTGAACAAGAATGCCAAACCAAGGAGACAATTCAATGTGTAGAATGAGAAGGACATGTTTAAGAAAGCCAAAAAATAATTCCTGAAGCAAGAAACTGCGTTAACTTCAACTGTGCAGCAAAGCAAGGAAGCGCCAGATTACAAGATGCCTCCATTGTTGGATCATACCAAGGAAATGCAACCCATGGGACAAGTAAGTACAATAAAAGGATTTTTACAATCATGTGTAAAAATATTGAATGATCCATCCACTCTCAAAATATTACAAACTATATTAGAAAAATGTATCACAAGGATAAAAGGAAAACTAGAACAAAAAACAGTCAATCACCTACATACAAGGAGAAGAACAAGTAGGGAGTTTAGGTTGAATGCCAACATTGGAGATTTCAACATGGGAGATAGCATACTGGATCTAGGATATGAATTCAATGTACTACCAAAAAATACATGGAAATGTATGGGAGTGCCCACATTAGGATATTCACTTGTTCAAATGAAACTAGCAAACCAACACAGAGTCCTACCAATTAGTAGACTGAAAGGAGTAACATTAGACCTGGATGGAGTGCACACTAAAGCATACTTTGAAGTGATTGAAATATTGGATGACACAACACCATATCCAGTGTTGCTTGGCTTGGATTGGGCATTTGAAAACTAGGCCATAATCAACTTAAAGACATGAAAAATGTCATTTGAGTCAGGAGAATATAGGGTCATTGCGCCATTAGACCCATCAGAAGGGGAAAGGTTTGTAGAACCCACTTTCTTGGACTTAAAGGAAATCAACCAGTTGTACAGAACAACTATGTGCGATGAGGATTACAAAAACCCAACTACAGACCGGATAATCAGTTGGTGGAGCATTACTTCATGTGTGACAGACTTCAATACAGGTTTAGAAAACTGGCAACAAAGGATACACGAAGTTTCCACAAGAAGGTGCGCAAGAATAGAACATGCAGTAAGATGGGTAGGTATGGAGATAAGGGAACCACCGAGTTTCCACAGAGTGAATGATCTAGAAGTATTCTTGGCATAGTATGAAGATGATTTTTTAGAAAATTAGAGCTTCTTAGCACTTGGTATAGCACTCAAGGCCACACCTGCAAGATGGTGGGGTGCACACAAGGAGAAAATCACAGATTGGCACCAATGTAAGTGGTTACTACGCATAAGGTTTGGCACATAATAGAAAAACAACAAGCAACATAAGTATGATGGATAGGGGGCACCAACAGAACACTTGGAGAAGTGCAGAATGTTGTGGAAGATGACACCCCCAGAGGAATTTCCTCATCATTTCATACACACTTTAGAGGGCATACCAACAAATTGATATACAGACCAGGAACTGCACAAAGGACTGCGAGTTGGATGGTATTACAACATAATTTTAAAGTCACTTTCTCATTTGAGCATGAGAAACCCAACATAGATGCAAGACTTAAGTATACAAGAGGGGTGATATTCATCAAAAAATGAGAATTTGAAATCATAACATAAGAACAACAACAAAACAAAAAGGTAGTAAAAGAACTATTGTCATGCTACCTTGTGCAGGAAGAAGCACCAGATGAAGACAAACCATGTGATATTCAGATTGAGGAAGCAGAAGGATAATGAGAAGTGGAAGGTCCAACTCTAGAATCATAAGTAATTGCTGCGTCGATCAAAATGAAGAAAGTCAACAATGGAACATTTGAGAATCCCAAAATGGCCAGCATTGGAGACTACTAGGATGAGCAAACAGTAGAAAGCATAACAGAGTTACTCTGCGAGTACAACGACCTATTCCCCACAACATTTACATAAATGAAGGGCATAGCAAGAGAGCTAGGAGAAATGAAGATACCACTCAGAGACGAAGCAAGACCGATTAGAAAATGACCATATAGTCTAAACCTGATATATAAGAAGAAATTTAAAGCTAAGATCAATAGAATGCTTGAAGCTGGAATCATAGAACCCATGGAGGAATCAGAATGGATACGCTCGATGGTAGTTCAGGAGAAGAAACAAGGTGGGATAATAATATGCATCGACTTGAGGAAGTTGAATGATGCATGCCTACATGATCTGTTCCCTACACCTTTCATGGATGAAGTTTTGGAGAACGTAGGAGGACACAAAGTTTAATCATTCACAGATGGATTTTGAGGCTACCACCAGATCAAGATACATAGGAATACATATACAAGACCACGTTTTCTACAGAATTGGGGATCCTACCAGTTCACAGTCATGTCATTTGGACTGAAGAATGCACCAACAAGTTTTTCTAGAGTAGTCATCGCTGCATTAAAGAATTTATCCATCAGTTTCTAGAGGTATACTTGGACAATTGGACAATCTATAGTCTTTTAAAAGACCATGCAAAGATCTTACGGTTGATGTTGGAAATATGAAAGCATTCCCAAATATCATTAAACATTAAGAAACGTATCTTCAGAACATCGTTTGGGATATTATTGGTCCATATCGTATGCAAACAAGTTTTACTAGTAGATCCTACAAAGATTGCAATAATTGTTAACTTGCCACCACCAAAGACAGTATGTCAACTAAGAGCGACATTGGGACACACAGGATACTACAAAATTTTTATTAAAGGGTATGCGAAAATTACCGTGCCAATGGAGAAAATTTTAAGGAAAGATACAAAGTTTCAATGGAATGATGGTTGTCAACACAGTCTGGATACATTGAAAGAGAATATGGTCACTGCACGAATACTAGTATTTCTAGACTGGGAGAAAACATTCCATGTACATGTAGATTCATCATCCATAGAACTTGGAGTTATTTTGGTGCAACCATGAGTAGGAGATTTGGATCACCCTATAGCATTTGCGAGCATACAACTATAAGAATCAAATCATAACTACAACACTACAGAGAGGGAAGGCATAGCTATGGTCTACGCACTGCACAAATTCAGACTTTACTTATTGGGAAAACATTTTAGGATGTTCACAGATCACTCAACCCTTAAATATCTATTCAACAAGACAGTGTTGGGGAGGAGAATCTATCGATGGTTACTACTTTTTCAAGAGTTTTATTTTGAAGTAATAGTCAATCCAGGAAAGTTGAATGAATGACCTAACCACCTATCAAGGGTCACAAATGGAGAAGAACCTACAAATTTAGAAGACAAATTTTTGGATGCACAGTTATTTTCAGTCCATATCGTTGACGAATACTCTATAGATATCATTCAGTACTTAAGTACAGGTATTGTGCCACGAGAATATAACATTGCGTAGAAGAAAAACTGGTAGTCCGGGCTACAAACTATCAACTGATCGCAGGAAACTTATACACAATGGGTGTAGATAGCATCTTGCGAAGATATGTGCTAGAACATGAAATACTGAGGGTTTTAGCAGAATCCCATGACGAAATAACAGAAGAACATTACACAGGAAAAGCTAGTGTGCAGAAGGTATTACGCGTAGGACTATTGTGGCCGACCATTCATAGAGACTCGAAGGAGTACTTCTAGAGATATGATGTTTGTCAAAGGGTTTGTAAACCCAACAGAAGAGATGAGATGTCATTACAACCACAAGTAACGTTGCAGTTATTTGACAAATGGGAAACAGACTTTGTGGGACCAATAAACCCACCAACAAAAAGAATAGGAGCAAGGTACATTATCACAATGACATAATACCTGACAAGATGGGTGGAAGCAACACCAGTTAAAGATTGTAGTGCAGAAACAACAACACACTTTCTATTTGAACAAGTAATCACTAGATTTGGCCCAAGAGTTTTGATGAGAGACCAAGGCACTCACTTCATTAACAACACTATTAAGTCTATGCCTGAAGAATTTGAAGTCCATCATCAAAAGAGCACACCATATCATCCATAGGCCAATAGAACAATGGAAGCATTCAAAAAAATCTTTGAGAATGGACTGACAAAGATTTGTAATGTCAACAGGGATGATTAGGACCTCAAAATACCAACAGTATTGTGGGCATACAAGACCACATGCAAGAAGTTGACAGGACACATGCCATTCAGATTGGTATACGCCCAAGAAGCAATGGTGGCATGTTGGGCCTTGACCAAGTTTTGAAGTTACTTGGTCATATTTGACTGTTTTTGGGACTTCGATAGCCTGTCAAAGATGGAGCACCAGACGAAGCAGAGATCAAGGGATCTTGGCCCACTTTCGGGTCCCTTTTTGGGTTTTGGAACAATGTAATGGGAAAGGGATGTCGTCTCATGGGTTTACCCATGTTTAGGCCCACTTTTGTAATGTATAAATAAACACCTAGGTATCTAGTAGAGGAGGATTGTATCTATGTGATGTAATCTAAGTGCTAATAGTCTATGTAAGTTCTCTGTACATGACTGTAGAAGGTTTACAAAGCTAAGTGCAAGTTGTTGTAGAAGTTATAGAATGATTTGTGATGTAAGCCCAAGGAAGAAGGATCTAGCAAGCTTCACAGATCTTCCATCCTCTACGAGGAAGGGTTTTTGGTGGTTTTGTACCTATAACCAATTGGAGATTCTAATAAAGAAGATGAGTTGGTGGACATAGCCCCAGGGTGGGGGTGAACCATGTAAATCTGTGTGTTATTCTTTGTGCTTTGACTTGATGTGTTTATCTCTACCTTGGCTAAGTGCTTTGATATATTTAGATAGGTCTACTTATGCTTTGTGCTTCATTAGATGTATACGAATAGTAGATCTGATATGTTTGAAGATGATTAGTGTTGATCTACTGCATCTGACCTATTTTACTATTGCTAAGTGCTAAATTACCTTAGATCTAAGTGAATACTATGATGCTTTGTGCTATCTACGAAGTATAATAAGGGTTGAATATTGATGAATAATCAATGCTAAGTGTTCTGTAAGCAATACAATCATAGATCTGTGTCCCATCTAAGGTTGCAGACACCAAAGTCTTGCAACCACCCCTGCCTCTACCTTGGGTGAGACTTCATCTTCTTTGCAGGTGTTGCCGAAAGGGTCGGTAGTTAGCATTTTGTTGGTGCATTGTTGTAGCGTTGAAACCTAGGTCTGCCCCTGTGCCAACAAATGGTTCCGTTGCCAGGACCTGAAACTATGATTGCTGGGAGCCGAGGAAGAAGAATCTTTGTGAAACGATTCATCCTGAAACTGTGGAAGCTCTGTGTGTGGATCTGTGCCTTATTGCGCAATAACCCACTTAAGATGAAAATATTTGTGCTAAAAGAAAGAAGGCCAAATCTGAAGAAAAGAAGCGAGATCTGAACGCTTTGTGCTCTAAGAAAGGTAAAAGTGGAAGTTTCTGATGAAAAGAGGTCGGATCTGCAGAAAAGAGGTAAGATATATAATCTTTGTGCTCTAATAAAGGTAATAATAGTTAAAATTTCTTAGATATAGAAGTTTTGTGCTCTGTAGAAGTAAAATAAGTGAATTTTTTTTTTCTAGAATATGGATCTAGGTATGTTTGATAGATTCTATCCTAGCTTGAAAACTAGGGCATTGATAGATGAAAGAAAGCTTGATATGAATAGATCTGATAAGTACAATGATAGATATGTTATACCTATGCATAGAAAGAATGTTTGAACTAACAAATGGATGCAAGATCCTAGAAAGAATTTTTTGCAGGCTAGCTACCATGATCCTAGCGCATAGTATAGAAGAGGATGGGGATCATTTAAAAGGAAGAGAGGATTAACCCTATGTTACAATTGCATAAGACCAAGACATATTGCTAAGGAATGCCCTAGTGGAAGATCTAGTTGCCTATGTTGCAAATCTTTGGACCATGAAGTATTGGATTGCCCTAGAATGATTGCTAATCTTGAAAGAATGAATCTGAATGAAGAAAACCCTAAGGCAAATCTAGAAATATTCGAACCCCAAAAATAATCCGAGAAGGTATTACTACAGATGAAAGACACCTTGAAGTACCAACGGCATTTTAAGTTATCAAATATCTTTAAAGAAAAAGAATGCATCAAAGTAAGAATAGGGGACTTTGACATTGACTGTGTTCTTGATGAAGAAACACTAGTGAACATTATGCCAGAGAAAACTTGGGAAGCTATAGGAAGTCCTGCTATGATCCCTTTATTAAGAGGAATAGGGATATTCAGAGGAAAACTGGTGAACCTATGTGGAAGGCTCACTCAGATATCTATGAATGCAAATGGAACTTCGTAATAGGAAGATTTTGAGATTATCAAGTTTATTGAGGACAACGCCTTGTTTACTATGTTACCTGGAAAACCTTGGATTGAGAGAGATCAAGACAAAAAGAAGGAATAATAAAAGGTTTTACAACAACAGAGACAAGAGTTAACAAATTTCATGACCAGAAGGATCACACAATTGATTGAAGAACAAGAGAACAAATCGAAGCGATTTGACACCCGGAGCCCAGATGTCAAAGATGAAAGAGTACTAGAGGAATCACAGAATATTGCATTATCTGTCTCAAATATAGAAGAAGTATTACCCCTGAGTCTTAGGAGAGAATATCAGCAACACACAGTGACTATGTCCAAGGAAAATAAGAATCAGAATGGGAAGAGAATCACCGAGATGAAGCTCACTGGAAAGAAGGCTAGGAAGCTAAGTAAAAAGAGAGCTAAGATTGACAGACTACAAAATATTCTAGAGGAAACCTCGCAGAATGGAAAACTTGCAGAAATTGAACTTCGCCAAGATATCAGACCAGTGACATAGGCCACTTCACTGAGGTGAAGAAATATAGTTGTTGGAAGCCAATATAATCGTTCGACTGCTGCTCTGAATGGGTCGAAAAGCATTGATGGTTCACCACTAGACCATTGGACCATGCCATAATGGAAAAAACATGAGTTAATGATGCCTCATACCCGTTGCAAGCAGACCGTTGCTAAGTTTATTACTTAGTCTATCACGCCATGCACCGAGAATACTTTTTTCTAACTAATAATTTGAGCCCATAGCCTGAGATTATTTTTCACTATGATCATCGCCTTGTTCCTGTACCCTCCATTGTAGTCTCTAAATTAAGAGAAGATGACTTGGAGGAGATTACCAAGGAATGGTCGGTGGACCTCCTTGTTCTAGCAGACCCCGCAGAGATGTCCGATGTGGATAGCCCTGAAACTATGCCAGACACACCTATACCAAGCAAGACGAAGAAAGGTGACGAAGTGCATGATGCCCATAGCACATCGGTGAATACCTCTTCGATATCACCTGATCAGGGATATTATGGTGGAGATCTAGGTGGCACATAAGTCCAGCAAAACAAAGGAGAAGTTACTTTGCCTAGAGAGGAGGAGGATCCATCCAAGAAAAGGAAGGTTACCCCACCAAAGCCTTCATCCTGGAAGAAAGTTAAAGCCACCAGGACTACGTTTAAGAGTACCCTCACCCCAGAGGACTTCGACTTCTTAGTCGCTTTGTTGAATGATGCTTCACTGGAGATCGCAAAAAAGTAAGAAGCAAAGAAGGAGGAGGTATTCAGTCGAATCAAGGGTGAACTTCAATAGGTGCAACAAACACTGCAATCTAGCTACGTAGTTTCTATTGCACCCTCAACAAATGGAACAGAAGATCCAGGAGATGAGCCAGCCCAATTGCACCAGATTGCCGATAAAGTTGAATTTTTCCATCGATGAGCTTAGGAAGAGACAACGCAAGCCACCTAATCTTTGGTGCATGCATAGGAAGATATGCTAGAACAATGCAGTAATGCAGAATGAGAAAAAATAGCTCTTCAAGAAAAGTGGGAGGAAGAGAAAGGGACGCTACAACAAGACAAGGAACAAATGCTCGCAGAGAAACTCAAAGTACAGGAACGGGTTCACAGAGCACTTTTCTTTGTGACAGTCATCGAAGTCTAGACAGAAGAACATGTTCCATAATAGGTGGCACAACTGGAAGGAGTGATCCAGCAACTTCAACAACGCATCACAGACCTGGAACTTCGCACTATGCCCAATAATCCTCAAGAAATAAGAGATCTAAGAGAGGCCACTTCCTGCAACGCGGTTGATTGATTAAAATCCTTTGCCTTGGAATACAAGTGGCTAAGTTCCAGAAGTGCTTAGACGTATGAAAACCTAATGGAAAATCCAGAGTTATAGACGTTAGAGTCGCAACTCCAACATGCAAAGCAACAAGAACACACGTTACAAACGCATCTGAAGGTCTTGTCACCAGTTGAGAGAATGAAGAGGTTTCCATAGCAATGCACGACCCAATAGTAGTTAAACACGCTTCAGAGTAAAGTAATGGAAGTCTCTCAACGACTTCAACCAGTGCAAGAAAAGGCATGCCAACTGTTCACCGAAGTTGAAAACCAAGGAGTAGGACTTGAACAGGTTGTGAGTATAGCAGAACAACGCATAGAGGGATCAGTCAGTGATGCACTCATCCAAGAGTTCACTGAGCAAGAGTCAGTCACACTACAACAAGTTGAAGCAACTCGAGCCAAGATCGAGGCATTCAAGGAAAAATTGCTCAGACCATAGTGACTCGGGATGAGTCACAGGTGAGTGTTGGGGGCCTGTTGGCCATTGACCAAGTTTTTAAGTTACTTGGTCATATTTGATCATTTTTGGGACTTCAACATCTTGTCAAATATGGAGCACCATACGAAGCAGAGATCAAGGGATCTTGACCCACTTTCGGGTCCCTTTTTGGGTTTTGGGACAATGTAATGGGAAAGGGATGTCGTCCCGCGGGTTTACCCACATTTAGGCCCACTTTTGTAATGTATAAATAAACACCTAGGCATCTAGTAGAGGAGGATTGTATCTATGTGATGTAAGCTAAGTGATAATAGTCTATGTAAGTGCTTTGTACATGACTGTAGAAGGTTTACAAAGCTAAGTGTAAGTTGTTGTAGAAGTTATAGAAGGCTTTGTGCTGTAAGTGCAAGGAAGAAGGATCTAGCGAGTTGCGTAGATCTTCTGTCATCTACGAGGAAGGGTTTTTGGTGGCTTTGTGCCTGTAATCGATTGAAGACGTGTTGGGCTCTAAATATGTCTTAAAATATAACCTCTATGCATCATCCAAAGGTAGTCGCTGGCACAAGCATTTTACTTGTTGCCTACTTACCTTCCATTTTCAATACCCATCCTCCAGAGATGCGACCCCTGCAAAGGGACAACAATCGTAAGAAAAGGAACAACAATCATTCCGTTCAAATGAACAACAAAAGGAACAACAATCATTCCATTCAAATGAAAAAAAAAAGGAACAGCAATCGTGACAAGGGAACGACAGTCATTATATTGGGACAAAATAATGTTGTATTAATTGAGTTGTAGTACTTGCCCAACTATCTAATTTGTCAACCCGGGGTTCGTAAACTGACGAATCGCACACAAAGTATATGCAATATTGAAGCGAGACTAATCTAATCGAATGTTTAAGCTATGACTGAAATTGAATCATTAATATAACACACGACTGAAATATAATCATTAATTTAACACACGACTAAAATTGAATCATTAATCTAACACACGACTTGGAATTGAATTAATCTAGTTGCTTAAATGAAATTAATCTAGGAATGGGAAATTGCGTGAAGGAAATTAATCTAGAAATGGAGAACTACATGAAGGAAGAGAAGATACAACAAGTGAAGAGTTGAATGGCATAAAAACATATGAGAGCTCTCACCAATGAAGCAATCTTACATTCAATAATCAAATCAATCTTCATAACAGAATAATGAAATCATGAAAACCAAAACCATGAATCAAAGCTAAGAATCCCTTTCTCTTTCGAATCCTAATGACTACTCTAATAACTCTAATTCTCTACATGACATGACCACTCATGAAGAGAGAACACTCTCTTTTATACATGAGAGCCTTGAAGATAAGATAACCATCTCATTATTACAGATCCACTTTTGTCTCAACCTATTTCCCATTATTACAAAATATAATCCCTTCAAATCCTCACACATATCTCTCATATATCTTGGATAAGATATTCCAACCAAATCTCCATGATATTCTCCTTGGAATGGGATTGAATTATCTCCTCAAATCTTGAAATGGTGGAGGAAGTATTCGAGAAGTCCTTTTGAATTAATCCCTCTCATATTTCTTCACGTTACAAAGCTCACACATATTTGATATATATATGAAAACATGTCAATTTTCTAACATTTAATAACAAATTCCCTTTTAATACTAAAATGTATAAAATGGAGAACAATAAGGTGAAACCCAAGTATATTTATGGAAATGATATCGTGAAAGGTTAATGGGGCGATGAAATGTGGAGAATGATGAAGGGAAAGATGGATGGAAATAAGACATTTTTGAGCCCCAACATACCCCCCAACTTAACTTGTTGCATGTCCTCATGCAACCATGCATGGATCTTCTCAAGAAGTTTTGACATTTGAATGTTGTCTTTGAGTGATGATAATGAATGTTTTCCAGGATGGGATTTACATGAGTAACAATTGACTTTTTTATTATGGTTGGTTCTTGTGTGACAACCATGAGTATAAAGAATGTTGGTTCTTGTGTTTACAACATTCATTTCGTTATTTGTTCTCTTTCTTTTATGATAATAATTTGCCCATATTCTTATTGGAAAATATATGCTATCAATGTGCATAAGGAAAACATCACTGAGTATAGAAAGCCCTTTTTTTGTATATGTGTGAATCATGCCAATATGTATAACAATTCTTATGAAGCAAAGTGCAACAGAGTATCGTTGGAAAAGAAATGTTGGAAAAAAATGTTCATAAATGGTAAATGAGATGAAAAATGGAATGATGGTAGTAGAAAAGTGGAGTGATGATAGTGAATAAAGTGTTGAAAAGTCAACAAGAAACATGTCTCTAATTTACTTTTCCCTTAAATAAATTGGACAATAAATATTAATCTATTATCTCATTTATAACTAAGTGAGTTGGAATTGTAACATAATTATAAGTGTAGTTAAGTGAGTTAAGCTCAATTGTACTAGTTGTAACTAAACTTGCACTAGTGAGAGTTCAATGAATTAATTATTCATTAATTCACAATCAGTGAACTCACATGCAACTGAAGATTCACCACGGTTAACTACATGCATGTCAAATCCAGTGGACACCCAGTTGAGATAATAGGTGAAAGGGACAGTTTGGCTAGCAGTTATGATTTGAGTGAAGTGCACTCATGCAATCACACATGCAGTGGATATTCTTATGATCATGTGCAAACTAGGTAATTCAATTTTTTGTGAGAATTCTAATTGGAGGGATTGT